>CM037161.1:46675693-46801005 GCA_020921065.1 Vaccinium darrowii
ACTACTGGTCCACCAGTACAAAACAAAAAACAAAAACAGAAAATAACCAAAAAAAATAGAAAAATACAACAACGTCGGATTCGGACCCGTCGGAGGGTGGATAGTCCATAGGACCAAGCCAAGATGCTTACTCCCGCTGCAAAGGCGACATCTGGACCGGAAGATCGGAACCGGATGATAAGGGCTGTGTTTGGTTAGATAGTTTAGTTTAGTTTTGATGATGTCATAAGGTGTAATGAGTGGAGAGAGATAGAGAGAGAAATGATGATGTCATCAAAACTAAAACTAAACTGGGAAACGAATAGGGCCAAGATCTCTCGCAAAAAGCCGCCGGATCAATTAATGGTTAGATATATCCTTCATTTGGTCTGGTGGTGTTTTTTTGTTATCTTGTCTGCTTTCGTTTGAACTCGGTAGATTGTAATAGTCTTTATTAATGATATTATTCTTATTTCTCTAAAAATGCATACATTAGACATTATTAAGGTTGCAAATGACGTGTTTTCACATTTCTGTGTTGAATTCATGCACGTTGGCTGCGACAAATCTCAAATAATCCAATTAGAGCCCCACCGAGGCCTAACAGAAGTTAGGGGGAAACTCGTAACTCCACGTAATTTGACCACTTTAACTTTTACTTTGTTAGCCCAAGCTGGTTTACCGGTTTGCCCTCCATCCAAAATGAGCACTCAAAATAGTTTATAGGTGAGACTTTTAATATTTACGTAGTCATTTGCTCAATTATTATCTTCTACGGGCTCCCTATACAAGCTCTTTAGTGTGACTTCTAAGCATGACTCCTACCATAATAGTTAAATTTAGGTAGCATTGTTGCTAGTTCCCAAGGAGACTCAAAGTCTTTAAATCTTTTTTTTTTTTTAATATGAGTCGCACACTTTTTGAATTTTTTTTCACAAAAGAGAGAATGCTCTTGCTAGCCCATTGTGTGCACATATCCTCTCTAAAATCAGCAAGCTCAAGGAGTGAAAAATGGACCCCAATTAAGCTTATGTGTACACCCTATGATTCAACTTAGGAGCTATTTTTAGAGAGTTCATTGTGGATGCCCTCAGTTTTGGTTAGAAGCCTTACATACAACTATGTTCCTAGTTGGGGTAGGCAACATGTAATTTCATGTCATTTTCAAGTTATGTATCAGAATCTTATTTACTAGTAATTCTCACAATATTTTTTGTAATAACCCGAAATTTTGTAAATAAAAAATTTCGATTTATTAATGCAGTTTTATTTTTAAATAATTATAGTTTATAATTTGGTTTGGTTAGATTAAACGAATTAGATTTAACCTGTTTAATTATACTTTTCGCGCCGTAAATAAACGCGTACACACCGGGTATTTCACCACACTGCGTCCGGAAGCCTTACTAAATCCCCAACTCTTATTTTATTTTATTAAAGCTAACCTTGATTAGGTGGGAGATTACTTATAACCTAAAACTAATCTTTAAGTTGGTGGGAAATTTGGTGGGGAATTTCTTATAACCTAAAACTAGTCTTTAAAACCTAATTTTTGCTTTTGCAAAAGGTTGTTTGGACACTTGTGGGGAGGGTTTTTGGCTGGTGATTATCTTTGGGGGAGGTGAACCTCATTACTTCCCTAGTAGGGTACTTTCTTGGTTTAGACAAACCAAGTGGCGATTCGACGTACGAATCTTAAAACACGCCAGCAAATCCAAGAACGAGAATGAATCCTTATGTTTTGATTTAAATCCCCGGAAGAAAGAACTTTTGTCGTTAAGTAACATGTTTTCGTAAGATGGGTTACGAGCGGAAGGTTTATCATGAACGATTCTAAACGGAGGATTTTGTTTTATGAAATTAATGCATGTGCACGTTCTTTTTCAAAGACGATACGACCCGACACATTTTTCGAGAAAGTGATCGAATGTTTTTAAATGGAAGAGATAGAAATGAGAATGAAAATGTTGATGTGATGAAAGTTGAGATGTTGATGCTGTTGGAGTCCCGCCTCAGTTCCCCGGGGTGAACTGGTGGTCAAAGCCCAACGGAACTATACGGTAGTGCTGTTTGAAGTTTCTCCTCAAATTCCGCGGGTGAATTTGACGGTTAGAACTTACTCAGTACAACACATAGCAAGCGGACCTCATAAACAAACTGGTGGGGATTCAGTGATATGGGTAGCCGGGACTATGTCGTGTGTGACGCGGAGTTAGCGGACCTCATACTGCAGGAGTCAGTTTATGGGTGGCCGACCCTTCGTACGGAAAGGTTGGTGACCGTTAGAACGGGGTTGTAGAACGGGCCAATAACTTTCGAGAGATGTAAGATTTTGACATGGTTGAAATTTGAAGAAGAATGCTGTTATGAGAAAATGATACGAGATACTGACACTATACTCTGGATTCTGAAATAATACGAGATACTGATTTTATTAAAGCTGCACTCTGATATGAAAAGAAATGGGATACTGATTTTTATTTAAGCTGCACTCTGATTTGATGTGATACTGATGCATTGACACGCATGAACTTACCGTTTTGATAAATGATTTTCAACTATTTACCTGCCAACAATATTGTTCTAGAATTGCTAGTTTAATGTTGGGGTACGGTATCTATTGAGCGTCCTCGCTCACGGTTTGCCCTGGCATAATACGACGATGTTGCTTCGCAACTCTGACGTATTATGCTAGATTGTCACGATGGACAGGAATACCTTTAGGGAGAACACGGAGCCGGAGGAGCTGCCGGAATAGAGATCCACCAGGCGGAGGAATTTGCGGAGCCGTAGAACCCACCCAGTCTACCTTTTTGTAATCTGTGAAGGATAGACCATCTATATGTATTTTGGTTATTATTATTACTGTTTAGACCGACTTTAAATTGTAATAATAATCCATAACGTTTTTCCCAAAAAAAATGCGGGGCGTTACAAGTGGTATCAGAGCCCTAGGTTCCAACACTCGGCCTTGGGTAATCGGGTAGACACTAAGCTAGAATAATAATTGTGTGTCCTTGATTTACTATAATACCCTAAGTAATATTTATGTGTAGAATAAGCTGACTGTAATCGCTGTGCGGTAGGATTCAACCCTGTGTGGTAATAGTATTGTATGTTCGGCCTTGAGCCAAGTAATGTGGTATTGGTATTGTATGGGCCAATGAGCCAGTTATTGTGCTGTTTAAAATCATGTTTTCTCTGTTAATTTAAGCAGTTATGCTTTGATAAAATTTTTGCAAGTATTTAGACTGATTCCCTCAACAAATTCGTAACTCTAGAATGACAATAGCATCACCCTTAGGCGGTACTGTACCAGTTAATCTAATTTGTAAAGGTTGCGAGTTAGAAGTGAGTAATATCCGATTAACTTGCGATTTTCGCGTGATCAAGATGGCTGACTTCGATTTAATTGTGGGGATGGATTGGCTGTCAACTCATCGAGTAGTCATTGATTGCCATCTAAAGCTAGTAACAGCCTTTACCCCTGATGGGACATGTTTCCGTTTTAAGGGGGATAGACAGACTGTGAATCCGGTGATTAGACATTTGAAATGGCAGAACCAACTGTTCGGATGGCTAGCTAGTCTCCAGTTGGAAGAATCTGATCGTGAGAAGTTAGGACTGCCACACATCGTCTGCGAGTATGCAGATGTATTTCCTGACGATCTACCTGGATTACCGCCACGAAGAGAGATTGATTTTTCCATCGATCTTCAACCTGGAACCGCTCCGATTTCTATAGCCCCTTACCGAATGGCGCCAACAGAACTGAAGGAATTGAAGACCCAGCTACAAGAACTGTTGGAAAAAGGATACATCCGACCAAGTACTTCACCATGGGGAGCACCTGCACTATTCGTGAAGAAGAAAGAAGGAACCTTATGACTGTGCATTGATTATAGGCAACTAAACCAAGTCACGATCAAGAATCGTTATCCCCTGCCTAGAATAGATGACCTATTTGATCAGTTAAGAGGAGCAACTTGTTTCTCAAAGATTGATCTAAGATCAGGGTATCATCAGTTGAGAATCCGCGACGAGGACATTTCAAAGACTGCGTTCAGGACAAGATACGGACATTATGAGTTCGTGGTCATGCCGTTTGGACTAACGAATGCTCCAGCAGTATTCATGTGCCTCATGAACAAGATATTCCAACCCTATCTAGATAGATTTGTGGTGGTGTTCATTGATGATATATTGATATACTCAGCCAATCGAGTGGAGCATGAAGAACACCTTCGGGTAGCCCTGCAAGTACTAAGAGACAACCAGCTTTATGCCAAGGCTAGTAAATGCGAGTTCTGGCTAGAGCAAGTTCAATTTCTGGGACACGTGGTGTCTAAGGATGGTATTGCAGTTGACAACAGCAAGGTAGAAGCTGTGTTGGATTGGAAGCAGCCAACTTCCGTATTTGAGATCCGTAGTTTCTTGGGTTTAGCAGGATATTATCGAAGATTCATTCCGAAATTTGCTACTCTTGCCAAGCCAATGACTAGATTGATTCAGAAGAACGTTAAGTTCGAATGGAATGACAAGTGTGAGAAAGTTTTCCAAGAGTTGAAAAAGAGACTGACCAGTGCACCGATACTGATCATTCCTGAAAGGGACATTGGTTATCAAGTATATTGTGACGCATCAAAGGAAGGACTAGGATGTGTGCTGATGCAGAACGGAAAAGTCGTGGCATATGGATCGAGACAGCTCAGATCGCACGAGAAGAACTACCCTACTCACGATCTAGAATTAGCAGCAATAGTTTTTGCTCTAAAATCTTGGAGATATTACCTTTATGGCGAACAATTTGAGGTTTTCTCGGATCACAAAAGTCTCAAGTATCTGTTCACTCAGAAGGAGTTGAATATGAGACAGAGAAGGTGGATGGAGTACTTGGAAGACTACAAGTTTACCCTGTCATATCACCCTGGCAAGGCAAATGTTGTTGCTGATGCCCTGAGTCGAAAGGACAGGGCACAAAAAGCCAAGATAGCTGTGAAGGAATGGGAGATGATAGATACTCTGAACGAGTTCAATTTGCAACCGTCATCTAATGGAGATCAGATGCGATTATCTGCACTAGTGGCAGAACCAGCACTTCACCGGGAGATCCTGTTGGCACAGACTTTTGAACAGGACTGTGAATTCACTAGATCACAACTCAGTTCAGGAAAGGAATTGCCCGGTTGGACCCTGCATGCAGCAGATAACAGTCTGAGATTTAAAGGCTCGGTATTTGTACCCAACTTAGGTCGACTTCGAAAAGCCGTGCTTCAAGAATTTCACCACTCGAATTTCGCTGTTCATCCTGGAGGTACGAAGATGTATCACGATTTACGACGGACATATTGGTGGGAAGGAATGAAGAAAGACGTGGCAGAATTTGTAAAGACTTGTTTAGTTTGTCAGCAAGTTAAGGCTGAACACCAGAGGCCTGGAGGAGAATTGCAGCCGCTACCAATTCCACAGTGGAAATGGGAGCATATCTCAATGGATTTCGTGACTGGACTTCCGAGGTCGTTTAAGTCAAACACCGCTGTGTGGGTAATTGTAGACCGTCTCACTAAGTCGGCACACTTCTTGCCAGTGAAAATGACGGAAAACATGGAAGCATTGGGAATACTCTATATCCAGGAGATCGTGCGACTTCATGGAGTACCAGTGTCAATCGTGTCAGACAGAGATCCTAGATTTATCTCACAGTTCTGGAAAGGACTGCAAAGGGCACTAGGAACTGACATACGTCTCAGTACTGCTTTTCATCCGCAGACTGATGGACAGACGGAGAGGACAATCTAGATATTGGAGGACATGCTTAGGGCTTGCACCTTAGATTTCATAGGGAATTGGGAACGACATCTGCCATTAGTAGAATTCGCCTACAATAACAGTTATCAGGCTAGCATCAAGATGGCACCCTACGAAGCTCTGTACGGTCGCCCTTGTCGATCACCGGTTTGTTGGACTGACGCCGGAGAAACGGGATTGCTAGGACCTGATTTGGTCAGAGACACAACGGAGAAGATCAAGTTGATTCAACAGAGACTGCTTACTGCGCAGAGCCGACAGAAGAGTTATGCGGATCGAAGAAACAGACCTTTGTCATTCAAAGAGGGAGACCACGTGTTTCTGAAAATTAGACCTCGGAGAGGAATAATTAGATTCGGGAGGAAGGGAAAACTATCCCCACGATATATCGGCCCATTTGAGATTTTGGAGAAAATTGGACAAGTAGCATACCGGTTAGCATTACCGCCGCAAATCGACCGAGTGCATAATGTTTTTCATGTCTCTATGTTAAGGAAGTATCTTGCCCTGCCAACACACGTATTAAACTGGGGAGATCTTGATATAGATGAAGACGCAACTTGTGAGGAAGAGCCGGTTGAAATTCAGGATAGTATGGAGAAGAGCATCCGCAATAGGACTATCCGATTAGTACGAGTTTTGTGAAAACATCGGGGGATGGAGGAAACAACTTGGGAAAGAGAAGAAGCCATGAGGGCTAATTATCCGCAACTGTTTCCACCTGTCGAGTAATTTCAATTTCGATGACGAAATTTGTTAAGGGGGATAGGTTGTAATAACCCGAAATTTTGTAAATAAAAAATTTCGATTTATTAATGCGGTTTTATTTTTAAATAATTATAGTTTATAATTTGGTTTGGTTAGATTAAACGAATTAGATTTAACCTGTTTAATTATACTTTTCGCGCCGTAAATAAACGCGTACACACCGGGTATTTCACCACACTGCGTCCGGAAGCCTTACTAAATCCCCAACTCTTATTTTATTTTATTAAAGCTAACCTTGATTAGGTGGGAGATTACTTATAACCTAAAACTAATCTTTAAGTTGGTGGGAAATTTGGTGGGGAATTTCTTATAACCTAAAACTAGTCTTTAAAACCTAATTTTTGCTTTTGCAAAAGGTTGTTTGGACACTTGTGGGGAGGGTTTTTGGCTGGTGATTATCTTTGGGGGAGGTGAACCTCATTACTTCCCTATAAATAGCTCACTCTCCTTGCTTCATTTCACACCAAAACCTCCCAACTTCTCCACTTTGTGCTTTCTAGTGTTCTTGAGTGAGTTCTTGAGTGTTCTTCTTGAAACTCATCCTAAACCACCACACTCCACCACCCTCGACCACCCCTAGATCTTAGAAAGGTAGAATAAGTTAGCAAGAAAGCGTTCGAGCAAAGGTCGACTAGTCGTTACGCCGCCGGAATTCAACTAGCTTATCGGCTTCCGACTAATCATCGGAATTAAGGTAGATACTTTATCTTAACCTTAGATTAGTATTTACTAGTTCATATTGATTATGTTATTATTTTGCTTAAACGTGCTTAATTATGATTAAACGTGATTATGTTGGTGATTAGTGATTTTATGAACAATTAGACTTTAAAAAAAAAAACACACTTAGTCGTTACTATGCACGAATTAAAATTGACTATCAAAATGCACCGTTATAATGTTCGATGGACTTTTGGGAAACTAAATTACCCAGTTATAATGCCTGAATGAAAATCGACTTTTCAAATTTACGCAGTTATAATGCCCGACCAATTTTCTGAGAAAAGAGCTTTTCAAATGAAATGAGATTTTCCGGGATTATTGAATAAATATTCTTAATCTATTTAGACTAACAAATAGAATCTATGGCTAGCATGTCTAGTCAGGCTTTTTCTTGGTTTAGCCCAAACCAAGTGGCGATTCGACGAACGAATCTTAAAACACGCCAAACGGATTCAACTACTAGAGTTTTCTAGTAGGGTACTTTCTTGGTTTAGACAAACCAAGTGGCGATTCGACGTACGAATCTTAAAACACGCCAGCAAATCCAAGAACGAGAATGAATCCTTATGTTTTGATTTAAATCCCCGGAAGAAAGAACTTTTGTCGTTAAGTAACATGTTTTCGTAAGATGGGTTACGAGCGGAAGGTTTATCATGAACGATTCTAAACGGAGGATTTTGTTTTATGAAATTAATGCATGTGCACGTTCTTTTTCAAAGACGATACGACCCGACACATTTTTCGAGAAAGTGATCGAATGTTTTTAAATGGAAGAGATAGAAATGAGAATGAAAATGTTGATGTGATGAAAGTTGAGATGTTGATGCTGTTGGAGTCCCGCCTCAGTTCCCCGGGGTGAACTGGTGGTCAAAGCCCAACGGAACTATACGGTAGTGCTGTTTGAAGTTTCTCCTCAAATTCCGCGGGTGAATTTGACGGTTAGAACTTACTCAGTACAACACATAGCAAGCGGACCTCATAAACAAACTGGTGGGGATTCAGTGATATGGGTAGCCGGGACTATGTCGTGTGTGACGCGGAGTTAGCGGACCTCATACTGCAGGAGTCAGTTTATGGGTGGCCGACCCTTCGTACGGAAAGGTTGGTGACCGTTAGAACGGGGTTGTAGAACGGGCCAATAACTTTCGAGAGATGTAAGATTTTGACATGGTTGAAATTTGAAGAAGAATGCTGTTATGAGAAAATGATACGAGATACTGACACTATACTCTGGATTCTGAAATAATACGAGATACTGATTTTATTAAAGCTGCACTCTGATATGAAAAGAAATGGGATACTGATTTTTATTTAAGCTGCACTCTGATTTGATGTGATACTGATGCATTGACACGCATGAACTTACCGTTTTGATAAATGATTTTCAACTATTTACCTGCCAATAATATTGTTCTAGAATTGCTAGTTTAATGTTGGGGTACGGTATCTATTGAGCGTCCTCGCTCACGGTTTGCCCTGGCATAATACGACGATGTTGCTTCGCAACTCTGACGTATTATGCTAGATTGTCACGATGGACAGGAATACCTTTACGGAGAACACGGAGCCGGAGGAGCTGCCGGAATAGAGATCCACCAGGCGGAGGAATTTGCGGAGCCGTAGAACCCACCCAGTCTACCTTTTTGTAATCTGTGAAGGATAGACCATCTATATGTATTTTGGTTATTATTATTACTGTTTAGACCGACTTTAAATTGTAATAATAATCCATAACGTTTTTCCCAAAAAAAATGCGGGGCGTTACATTTTTCAACTCACCAAATTTTTGTTTTATGTTTCGGGTCGTGTCGGGTTCGTATTGTCATGTCATGTCAAGCAATCCTATTTTTAGCTAAATTTTTATTTTTTAACCCGATCGTTCATCAAACTAATGTCTAATGTATAAAATTATTTATAAAAATATTTATTTTTAGCTCAAGTATATAACTATATTTTACATTTTATATCAGGCATGCCCACCCCTGCGTCTTAACTAGTAGATTACCTCATCCCTCTTTTTTTTTTTTTTTGGCCAAATGAGAGAATTTCATTTCACAAGAAATGCGATTACAAACTACCGAGTATAAAGACAACAGAATAAAAATAATCATACAGACGAGAAGAACATAAACAGAACCAAAACAAATGAAGGATACGAGTCCAACGTGACATTGCTTCGGCTGTTAGATGTCCGTGATCAATGTATGAGGTTGAGCAGCTGCTGTCACGGTAGTTCCACGTGAATGACGATTCTTCCAACACACAGTAAGACATGTAACCACCGAAGAGATTTAAGGAGGCCTCTAGCGATCAACTTGTCGAGGAACTGTATGCTTGATAATGATACCAAACAGAAACTGACCGATCCAAACCAGGTGTCTGTCACACACCTATATTCGAGAGTTCCGCGGCACGGATAGACGTCGTGCAACTAGATGGCCAAGGCCAACTACGGAGTTCTATAACCGGTAGAGAAACTGCCAGAAGAAATCGCAACCGTGGTTAAATGAAGAAATTGCTGCGGAGAATCCTTTTGCATCTATGGTGATTTCCCAGAGCTTATTCGCACCTAATCGAAATAGAGAAAATCCTTCCACCCCAAATGACCACCGAGCCAACCTGAATAACCCCATAAAGCAATTCCCATTCGGCCAAATCATATAAACCCAGATCCAAATTCTCCGAACCTAACTCATCTCAGTATCATAAAGCGCGCAGACCAAAAACCAAGAAAATCTAGGGTCTAACCAAAATAAACCCAGAGGCTAGCAAAAAATAACCAACTGAACGGATTGTCAGAAAACGAGAACTCTAAAAGCAAAGAATGTGTGGAGAAGTAGTGTGAGCAGTGAGCAAGAGACCAAAACTCTAAAATTGGGAAGCAAACAAAAGCCACAATAGAGAGAAGACCCATATCATGCATGCAACAACGAAAGAAAAAGAGATAAAGAAAAAGTACTACGAAATGGCTAACAAAAATGCAAAGACATGCATTGCTGCAACCACAATCGTGAAACAATTGGAATAGAGGACTGGGGGAAAACCAGAGGGGGGTCTATTCCAATCGGGGAAAGCTGCTCGATGCGAAGAAAGGAGAAGGCCGAACAGCTACATGTGAGAACCCGCCAAACAAAACACCACAGAGAAGAGGCAAGCCAAACATGCAAGAGGAACAAGAAGAATTATGAAAGAATAAAAGTACTACGAAAGGGCTTACGGAAATCCAGATTATGCATTACCTCAACCACAAACGTGAAACGATTAGAACGGAGGACTGGGGGAAAACCAGAGGGGGACCCATTCCATCGGGGAAAGCTACTGGATAAGGAAAGGGGACAAAAAAAGTACATGCAAGTATGGGCCTAACCTAACAACACCACACAAATTCATGCAATACCACAAACACACAAGGACACCCCAGAGATCAAGCAAACACATATGCAACCACTACAAACACACATGAACACATACAAGTTCACACACAAGCACATGCGACAGAAAGGAAAATAAACAATCCATTCAGTGGTAAAAGCCCACAAGCAGCAACTGGGAGAGGGCGGGACCAGAACGTCGACCCATCAAAACACCATAATCTGAAACATATAATGCCCAAAAACCCAAAAACTCGAATAATCAGGTCAATTGGAGCAGGCGCGGCAGCTTCGTCAATCCCCAAAGAGATGAGATACCCAAAACAAATCATTTATCACCCAATGATAACAAATACCCAAATCGAACCATTACGGATGAATTAAATAGTAACTAAAATCCCCAAAATAACAGATACCAAATCCACCCAACGACAATCTGATGAAAAAGCCGAAATCATAAAGAACCTTAATTGAGTTAGATTCCATTGGGTCAAACTGGGTGAGACTCCTCTGTTTAATGGAGGCAATCAGAGAAGGCCAGAACGGAACAGTTGGACCAGATCGGCGAACGGCTGAAGTAGGACCCACTAGGACAAGAATCTTCCTAAAACCTTCCGATGCATGCACCGATCGGCGAGGGGCTGATGTCGATCAAGGTTGGACGGGGATAGTTGGGAATCAGGAACGGAGGGAAGGGTACAGGAGTGCTAAAAAGGATGGAGAAGGAGAGGAGAGGAGGGGAGGCCCGTATCGTAAGGTCCGGCGAGAGGCACCCGGCCTCCCCTCATGGCGGCAGTTAGGGTTTAGATGGACTCTGGCTTGGGATCGGGGGTGGGTGTTGTGCGGTAGGTGTTGTGCGCCGTGTTGTGCGGTAAAACGACGTAGTTTTTGACACACATCTGAAGCTTCCAAAGACCTTGTTTGGAAGAAGGAAAAAACCACTACAAAGTGCCTAAACCCTAAACCCAAAGTACCTAAACCCAAAGCGCCTAAACCCAAAGTGCCTAAATCCAAGTGCCTAAAACCACTATATCCTACCCCAAAGAGCCTAAATCCCCTAAAATTGAACCCGAAAATTGAATCTCAAAATTAACTCTCCAAACAGGGCCTATTGAAGTGTACCAAGAAAATGAATAAAACTACGTCATTTTGCCGCACAACACGGTGCACAACATGTACCGCACAACACCTCCCCCGAATTCTCTGGCTTGGTAGGGAAGCTGAGTTAGAGAGAGAGAGTGACGTTTGAATATGGGTTTGTCTCATCCCTCTTTAAAATTTCAGATTCCTTATGTTTTTTTATTTCACGCCAATCCAGATTATTTAACTTTGAAACCTGGTTGATCTCGTCACCTTCAAAGCCTACATCACTCTCATAAATTGACTCCCAGGCAAAGCCATATCATTCTCATAAACCGACTCCCAAGTCTACTTTATCTGGGTGATCTAATATTTCACTTTTTCATTTAGAAATTAGGATTCTAAAATCTAAATAAAAAAGTAAAACGTTAGATCACCCACTTACACATATCCAATTGAGTCGTTTTTTTTTTTTTTTTACATAAACACTCAAAAAATTATTTTAAAATTATTGAACAGTTTGAATTATTTGTATGGGACTCAAAACTGGGCATCGCAGGCCGTTATATATATTTTATATGTTTTTTTATTTCACGCCAATCCAGATTATTTAACTTTGAAACCTGGTTGATCTCGTCTCCTTCAAAGCCTACATCACTCTCATAAATTGACTCCCAGGCAAAGCCATATCATTCTCATAAACCGACTCCCAAGTCTACTTTATGTGGGTGGGTGATCTAATATTTCACTTTTTCATTCAGAAATTAGGATTCTAAAATCTAAATGAAAAAGTGAAACGTTAGATCACCCACTTACACATATCCAATTGAGTTGTTTTTTTTTTACATAAACACTCAAAAAATTATTTTAAAATTATTGAACAGTTTGAATTATTTGTATGGAACTCAAAACTGGGCATCGCAGGCCGTTATATATATTTTTGGTGCCACCCCTTCATACATTTTCGGTACCCATATCTTTTGATGGTTTCATAATGCCCTTTCCTACTTGCTGATAGCCCCATGTGTGAATAAAATCATCACCTTTCTATCAAAAAAATAAAATGGAGTAAACAAGAATGTAACCTGTTAAAAAAGGAAGTGGGGCCCTACAGTGAGGTAACTCATTAGGAGGGTTTTAGTGAGACGGTCCATCTTGGCACCGACAGCTCAAATTTAATCCAAACTCCAAATGATCCAAGCCGTTCATTGCTTAGATTAAAATCTGAGCGTTCATTACCGAGATGGACAACCAGAGGGCTCATTACCTTGTAGTGAGCCCTTCACTACAGAACCTCGTACGGCCGTACCCAAAACATAGCAACAAATTCAAGTCGATGATATTGCAGGAAAAAGATGGAATATCACGGGGAATTGGAAATACAAAGGACATCATGGGAAAGTGGGGTACTAGCCAAGTTGGAACATACCTATATCCTATGTTGCACGAATCCTCCAAAAAGGGCGAAGTATCACGGGTGCGACACGGACACAGGTGCAGGATGTGTCGAATCCAGTTGGGAAAAACCAGATAGGTCTTCTTCTTTCCTGGGGGGGTGTTACGCCCCCCCCACACTGACAAAAGCCCTCCCCCGGGCCCCACATCCATTTCCCCTTATACCCCCGGTCCCCCACCCACCCCCTCCCCCCTTTTTCGGCTAAACCCCCCCCCCCCCCCCCCCTCCCTTTTTCTTTTTTTTTTTCCTTCTTCTTTTTATCTTTTTTCGGCTGAACTTTTTTTTTTTTTTTCTGTTTTTTCTTTCTTTTTTCTTTTTCTATTTTTTCTTTTTTCTTTTAACTTTATTTATTTACATTTTCAAGTAATTTTTTTTTCTTTTTCTGTTTTTTCTTTTTTCTTTTAACTCTATTTATTTACATTTGCAAGTAAATTTGTTTTTTTTTTTCTGTTTTTTCTTTTTTCTTTTAACTCTATTTATTTACATTTGCAAGTAAATTATTTTTTCTTTTTCTGTTTTTTCTTTTTTCTTTTAACTTTATTTATTAATTTGTCTTAACAATGAATAATATAAAAAAGCTTCTAAAAGTGAATAATATTACAATCATGTTTAAAAGTAAATAAATAAATAAATAAAAACTTCTAAAAGTGAATAAATATTACAATTGACAATATTCAGCCCTAATCAATATTGCCTCCAAATTGTGGTCCCGGCACGACGCCCAATATGTTGTACCACAACTGAACACGTACGTTATAAGTAACAGTCCATCCTGCAGCTTCATCCGATGCATTCTGCCACTACCATATTGGGATGGGTGGTACAGGGTGATGAGGGCGTAAAAAAAGTTGCACGAAGTGATTGTTAATACGGGCAATAGCTATTTCTTGGCGCTGTTGGACTGAAACTGGATGGGATCTCAAGGGCAAGTGAGTAAAACAACTTCCAGCATTCGTGTCAAATGTATATAGTACAATGTTGTACCGTGATGCGATGACTACCCCCAAACTCATACAGTCCATCCAATTTGGTTCTGAAGCCGTAGACTTCCAATAGCTCAGTGACCGTAGTACATAGTGTAACGGAATATAATCCAGAAAATTTTACTCGTAAATTTATAAAGTGACTTTACCTTTGACTTGAATTGCTTCCGAGGTGCATACATGTATCTGTCCATGCTGTAATAAATCGCTCTTTGTACGGCGTTAACCATGTATCCGCAAGATAAGTTATGACACGCGGATATTGACTATACTCCTCGCACATGGCAGCCCACTTATGCTGGTAAGACGAAGTGCTAGATGAATGAATAAGGGACTGCCATGAATCGCAAAAGTCTTTAAACAACGGACCAAGCACAGCGCTGCAATTCTTCATTACGCATTGATTTATGTGCCAAATGCAAAGGATGTGACGTGCCATAGGGAAACACTCTTCAATGGCGTTAATAAGTGCCAAATCACGATCTGTAACAATCACCAATGGCAACGATGCCCCCTTTCCAACCATCCACTTCTTTAAGGTATTCAAGACCCAGGTACATGTATCTTCCCTCTCGTTATTAAGATATGCGAACATAAGCGAGTAAGTTTTATTTGTGGATGTGATATGCACAATCTCCAATAGTGGTTTCCGATACTCATTGGTTTTGTATGTGGAATCAATTACTAATACGGATGAAAAGTTGACAGATAGCTCTAGACTTGTAGGATGAACCCAAACAATATCTGTGATTTCGTTGGTGTCTTGATTTGTCCTAAAGTCGTGGAGGTACCCATTCTTAATTAATTGCTCTAACACATACTGAGTAGTAGTTAGATCACCCCGTTTGGCTTCCTTGTTTATGGAAATAGCGTTGTAAATGCTTCTAATTCCCGTAGTGTTTGATGAGTCTTTTTTCTTCAAAATACTAAGAATTTCCCGAGGGGCGGTGCTGTTGGCCATCTCGACCACAAACTTTTTCTCCATTGGTTTTAGCCTTGATGGGTACTCGTGGCCCTCAATATTTTCTGCCGCCTCATGGTTATGGAGACCACAGGAAACTCTTAAACCCCACTTGGCACCGTCTGGAGGTATTGGTATACCTCGCAACTCAAATGGACACTCACACTTTTTAGTCCCAGTATTCCTAAGCAAGATTAGCCTTTCAACCCCACGGTGCGGTCTGTACTTTCCTCCTCTCTCACAACCAAGAATGCATCTCGGCAGCTTGTCGCCTTTTAAATTATCAGATTTATTAATAACCACCACAATACCGTTTTCGAGACCAACTCTCTTCACCCAAGCTAACATATCTTTTCTACTTTCAAAAATCTATAAAAAAAAAAAAACCGAATATGTATAAGTAAAACATTATCCAGTCCTATCATATTTATCTACTTTCAAAATGAATGACGAATATGCATAAGAATAACGGAAATAACTAACCTGATCAGTGCTAAATTCGGGTGTATAATCGCGACTGCTGAAATTGATGCTCTCCTCACTGGGAACATCATTCTCAAATGAGCAACCATCTGGATAGTAGTAGCCATCCATAATGTTCTTTGATGAAAACAAAAAAACAAAGAAATTCTGAATGAGGAAGAAGTGAAGTAGTAGTGGGAGAATTAGGAAGAAGTTAAGTAGTAGAAGAATGAAGTAGTATAAATAGATAAGAAATTCTGAACAAAGGCAACACAACTTTCAAATTTGGAATAGTAAGTCTCAATAGGAAAGTCAACAATGGCTGGCAGAAAAGAGATCTTCTAGGATTTTTGTGCAGTAAATTCACATGTCTCCTTTGACAAAGACATTCACATGTTTTGTAAAAACAAACAAAGGCAACACAACTTTCAAATTTGGAATAGTATGTCTCAATAGGAAAGTCAACAATGGCTGGCAGAAAAGAGATTTTCTAGGATTTTTGTGCAGTAAATTCACATGTCTCCTTTGACAAAGACATTCACATGTTTTGTAAAAGCAAACAAAGGCAACACAACTTTCAAATTTGGAATGGTATGTCTCAATAGGAAAGTCAACAATGGCTGGCAGAAAAGAGATCTTCTAAGATTTTTGTGCAGTAGATTCACATGCTCTGAATATATGAATTAAATAATTAAGAAAAAGACGTAAATAAAAAATATTAAATAAAAAAACAAAAATATAAATAAATAATTACATTAATTAAAATATATAAAAGAGAAAAAAGATATTAGAGCATATTAAAAAGATAAAAGAGAAAAAAGATATTAATAAAACATATAAATAAATAATTAAATAAAAATTGAATTAAATTAAAGAATTGAATTAAATAAATAATTAAATGAATTAATAATTAATTTAATTTATATAAAGAAATGAAATAATATAAATAAAGTAAATAAGGTAATTGAAGGAAATAAAGTAATATAAATAAAGTAAATAACGTAATTATAGGAATTAAAGTAATATAAATAAAGTAATTCAAGTAATTAAAGGAATTAAAGTAATATAAATGAATTAATATAAATAATAAAGTAATTAAAGGAAATAAAGTAATATTAATAAAGTAATTAAAGGAATTAAAGTAATATAAATAAAGTAATTAAAGGAATTAAAGTAATAAGAAAAAGTAATTAAAGTAATATAAATGAATTAATATAAATAATATATTAGAGTGTAATTAAAGGAGGAAAGGAGGGGCAAAATGGTCATTACGTCGTTGTCAGGGGCTGGGGCCCAGGTGGGGGGGCGTATCAGTTTTCTTTCTAGGGCTATGGAAGAAGAAAAAGGAGGGGGGGGAGGGGGGGGGGGGGGAGCGAGAGAGACTTGTGATCGAGGCAGTGAGCTACACAACTACTGCTTCGTGGAGACGTGAACCCTTTTGATTTCAAATTCAGAGAACCCTAAATGGGTACTACAGCAGAGCTTGCCCATTTAAATGGGTTTGGGCCAACATTTATAGAGTAGCCATCTTATCAAGTGGGCTTTGCATTTCTTAACAAATGGGCCATAAAGACATTTTATTTAATAATGGACTATAAAAACATGTCTTTACCCATTACTATTTAGTACTACTGTAATATTTGTGCTTGAAATACATAAAATCTAAATAAATGGTGATTTTTTTAAAGAGAAAATCAAGTATTTTTTTACACATATTTTTAAAAATCATGACGTATCCCCACACCCTTGTCTAAATTTGGATCCATATCCACGTATCCTCGATTTTTAAATTTTAGGTATCCGATCCTCGGATCTGCAACCGCACCCGACACCCGCACCCGAGTCCGTGCAACATAGCCTATACCTCATGTATAGGACCAAGGGTCCAAGTCCCACTAACACCTAGTACTAAACAACTAACACTTTTTGCATGTACTAAAAAAAAAAGGGACTTCATGGATTTATTTAAGCCAATGTTGAATTGAATCCTTCACAGGAAAGGAAAAACAACAAAGAAAATGCTAAGAATGTAAACGGCCTTTCGTAAATGGCTTTTCAAGTTGAAAATTCAAAATTCAGTTGACTGCAAGCAAATTTCAGTCTTGTCAGCATCGGCACAAACTGGAAGTTAAAGATCATCAACACGCAGGGCCCTGTACATGATCTATACGACAAGTTCGTCTTCAAGATAGTTGTACTCGAAAGTGAAATCAGTCTTGATTTTTTGGCACCTGGATGTACATTAGAATAGCCGGAAGTCATTACAACCAAATCATAAAAGGTAAGTACTTTTTCTTTCAGGAAATAATACTCTATTTACCATATAAAAAGGACTTCTCAAAATATAACTAATCCTTTGCCACTACGGAGGATAATCTTTTTGCCAACAGAAAAAACAAGCTCGATAATTTTAGAAGTTTTAGCTGAGTATCTTCCAGTTGGGAGTAAAGGCAACCCATATGGTGAACAAATAACTCAGCAAGGAGGCCTCGTTTTATGGTTTCTGCATGATTTCACACAGAGAAAAAGAATTGCACTCGAAGATTATACCAACGCATTTAAAAACACTCTGGCTCTATCACACCACCACTTGTGGCTCTGGTAGGTAATAGTCCAAGGTTCTAACCCAAAAAGGCGTTCACGCCGCCCGCCCCCCAGCTCCAAAATGAATAATAATAGTTATAATAACATAAATAAAAATTACTGACATAAGCAATCCCAATCAGCTTGGCTTCTATAGTAAAAATCCCCAAAAAAAACCCAGCTCTTTTAGACATCCCAAATGAAACCATTGTATGGTTGTACCAAACTTTAGAGCATGTTGTTCACCATGTTTTCCACGATTGTGGAACAATCCTGAATCAAGTATCGCAGAGTGGGAAAACTCGGACAAAATAGAAGCCACAAATAATTGTCTCCTACTATTCCCAATGAAGACCGTCAGATGGAGCAATTTTGACATCCTACAGATAAAATGCTACACAAGAACTAAAATACCACACAGGAACATAGAATAGAGCAACATAGTTGAGTAAGCATACCATCCACGTTGTGTATCACCATTGTTGATATGGTAATCAAAGTATACATAAATCCCTTGCTCATACTCATCAGTGGTGACTT
Source organism: Vaccinium darrowii (assembly GCA_020921065.1). NCBI lineage: Eukaryota > Viridiplantae > Streptophyta > Magnoliopsida > Ericales > Ericaceae > Vaccinium > Vaccinium darrowii. The sequence continues at coordinate 46,694,408 of CM037161.1, forward strand.
TTGGCTCCTCATGCCGTTGAAACCATGTGCTGTACTTCCTATGGTATCTCCACGATAGTTTCTTCAACTCTTTTGCAGCCAAATATTGATGATAAGTATTCTGCAGAAGACAGTTGACTTTAGAACACAATCAAGAAAACATTCCCACCAATATTAGGTTGCAGGATGAAAAAAAAAAAAAGTCAATAGAAGATTCAAACTACCTGCTGATAATAAAATGCAAAAAATAAGGTATCAATGCCATTGTTTTCAGCTCCCAGTCGTTCCCAGAATGCAGGATTATTGACAATAGGTGCCTGTACTTGAGGATAGCTTGGAGGAGTCGCTGCAGGGTTCATCTGTAGGAAGCCAAAAGAAACTACAAAATTATAAAATAACTTTCCCAACTCTTCTGGTGTGACATGGAGTAGAACAAGAGGCTTCCCTACCGGAATGTAGCTCTTTGCACGTTCAGAGTCTTTGGGTTGAGGAAGTTTGTAGAAAGCAGCCTCAAGCATCTGCAAATTGTGTATTTGGTCACGCATTCCACCAGAATTTGCAGACGATCCACCAATGTTATCACCAATTGCGCCAAGGTCTGAAATGCTTCTACGACCGATAACACCAAGGCTGCCAGAGGGTTGATTGGATTGCAAAGGTTGTCCAGGAGAAAGATCAATATCCCTTGGCACTTGGGTAGGCTCTGTCAAAGAGCCAGATACTCCTGCCTGCAGCACACAAGGTTTCCCACAACTATGCTTAGGTCCCAAAAAATAACCAAAACCTTTCCTTCACACCAAGATTTTGAGCAATAACTTTTGATATAATGTTCTTCACAATAGCAAGTCAGATATATATGCGATGAACCAGTAAAGGAACATCTATAGCATAGATTTTACTTTGACTTTGGTTGATCATAATTTTAGAATCTATCATCCAACTGAAAAAGGAAATTGTGACATTTTGACACTAAGAAATGCAAGAATAATGGGTAGACTCTTTGTTGGGGAAAATCTATATTGGCCCTAGGGTGAGGTGGTTAGGTCCCTAATGCAAAATCTCTATTGGCTCTGAAGCACATTGGCCACTTAAAATCTGAAAATAGCACACTTTGCCCAAAAACTGTTTTTCCTATTTCACTTCACGTCACTATCGTACAATTTCCGTCTATATTGGCAAAAACTGTCATACAAAATGCCTATCTGAGAGTTGACATGCAACAACAAAAAGCTCAAAGTCAATTGGCAGTGCAAAAAGTAACTCATCTACATTTTCTTCATATTTGCCTACTGAATATGAAAACCCTAAAAACCCCAACCCTACCAAAGGAGAAGTGGAGCAGCAGCGGCGCTGGCCATCTGGAGACCTCGTTTGCCGATGCTGCCATCCCTATGCTGTCTGTTGCCACCCTCTCTACTCCCTCTCCCTCCCTCACCACATTCCCTTGGTGGTCCCTACTCCCTAGCCGCCTCGATGCCCTCGGCTGCCACCATTTCCTTCGCCACCACCTCTTATGGTGTTTAGTTGTGGTCTACACAGAGAGAGAGAGAGAGAGAGAGAGAGAGAGAGAAGATATTTAGGAGGGAGTATTCAGTTCATTTTGATTATGTCCGTAAAAGAGAGTTAGCATTGCACTTTAGTCCATGTTAAAGCATCCAACTTAAAACCAATTGGCAATGAGTTGAGTGGCTGCCTAGGCTCATATACTAGGTTTGGCGGTTATTATTAACCAATGCGGGACAAGCTCCAACACTCTCCTGCACGTGCGAGTCCTGACCCGCACCTGGTGAGGTAAACAATGCAACCATGATATGGGAAACACAACAAATGAAAACAGGTGGAGTTAAAGCACAAATAACGGGCCAATCGATCAAGAAAGTCTTGTCCAAAAGCATTCGAAAGACTAGCTTTGATCTCATGTTAAAGCATCCAACTCAAAACTAATTGGCAATGAGTTGAGAGGCAGCTGAGGCTCACATACTTGTTTTGGAGGATATAATTAAGCACGTGGGACAAACTCTAACGGTCCAAAACTAAATAGAGGTAAGACGGCTAATTTTGCAAATGGGGATTAATTGTTTATGCCAATTGTAAATGAAGCTAGTGCCTTGGTGTATTGGCAGCGTGCACACACTGAGTTTTTGGGATTTCGAGTCCGAAGCTCCGGTGCTACGGATTGTACACATTTGATTTTAATGTTAAATACTCCTACGTGCTGGACACATTTGACACGTGGACTGGATGAATACCAAATCATACCAAAACCCTTGGAAGTGCGTGGAATGAACATTAGAAAACAAGCCCTGGCTAGGAGTGGCAGCTGCCACTCAGTCATTGTCGACCGCTACTCACACTATCGGCCGCTGCACGCACTATCGGCCGCTAATCAGTCTATGATTCTGCTCTTACTAGCGGCCGTTGTTCATCTTTCAGAGAACATTCCACAAAGTGCAGATGACGGGGAAAACCTTCCATAATTGATTCAGCCTGCCCTAATTCATCTTTTGAGCATCTAGGGTTTGACCTAATTCGGCCGCAGCCATGAAGATTTCACTGGGAGATTTTGTTTCCTTTTAGGATCCAATTCAATCCCTATTTAAAGTCCCCTCTTCTACCAGTCTCAACACATCTGGAAGCACTCCACACTTCAATACCCGTAAATCATTCCAAACAACTGCATAAACCCTAATTCCTGTAGCCTCCTCCCCAGTAGCAAAAACCCTCCTTTCATAACCCCAACACCCTGTGTGTTCATCCAGTTCTAGTCCCAAAGCTCAAAACAGAAGCTCTTTGCTTTTGATCCATTTGAACCTCAGTTGCAGGATCCTTCTAAAATGGGTGCACTCCCGAGACTGGAGCTCGAATCGGCGCTCCCAAGATGGGAGCTTGACGGGAGCTCGCTCCTAACTAGGATGGGAGCTTATCGGGCCATTAAAGCAATTATTCTCATACTTTTACTGGTGTGGAAATAAGAATATGAAAATCACATGAGTGAAGAAGTTTTACAAATTGAAAATATCTAACTTCCCAAAAATTTTACCTCTAAGATAGGGAAAATTCTATAAGTATCACTTTTCCTTCAATGGTCTATATACGCTCCTTAAGCGCTCCCAACCTTAGGAACTTCTAGGTGCCTCCGCTCCCCTGCACCCACTCCCGTCCCCGCATTTGCTCCTGCTTCGTGCAACTAAGATTTGAACATCAAGAAATCACGCTCTCGTATCAACACAAGAGTACAGAGGATCCAAGGTGGGATCACAACAATAACCCACGTGGGGTTAGCTTCTTTTACACTTCTCTTTTGATTTTCTGTTTTCTGTTCTGGTAGTTAGATGTTTCTTGTTCCTAGTGTTACAAGGAACAGCGGTCGCCTCACCAGAGTGGCGATCGCTGGTTGTTGTCTATTGCATGTGGCGGGTGAACGGCCTTAAGCAGAACACCAGTAGGTAGTGTCGGCCACCAGTAGGTTCAATAACAGAACCTGCTGGTTTATATTTTTCCTTATCTCTTGGTCTCATGTTGATCGCTTTCACCACCCATATCTGTTAATGCCTAATAATCAGTTATTTGTGAAAACATTAAGAATAATTACAGTGTTCTTGGTTAAATGAAGTCAAGGTAAACCCTATGGTTGGGCGAAGAGGGGTGCCCAACACCTTACCCCTTCTGTACCTTTGGCTCCCAAATGCTGGAATCTTGATCACGGTTTCTTGGTTTGCCAAAACCAAGTGGCAACTCTCTTGAACTCATAAGGTGTGCTGCACAAACACCTCGACGCTATTGCATGAATGCCAAAATGGCCATCCTGTGTGGCGAGGCCCGCCCCACAAGGGGAGGGGTATCCACACCTATTTTACACCTGAGCTTTGTCTAACAATTTGTCATAAATTTAGAGAATCTAATATTTATTACATCTACCGAATCGGAGGCCCAAAATAACTGGGGGCCCTAGGAGGTTGCCTAGTGGGCTTATGCCCAAGGCCAATCCTATCGCTTGAAACTGAGTGTCTCCCGCAAAAGAATTGTACACTAATTGAAATACAATCCAAATTTTTGCTTAGCTTACAAGCTTCTTCTTTTTTTTTTTTGGCTCGGTGAAAGTCAGTATTGTTAGTTGGAATTAGTGAGGTTTGAATCCCAATCAAATGCATGGGAGTCCAAGGTGCATATTACTGGGCTTAACTTACAAGTTACAGATATCTGCAAATCAGTGGGACAAAAACACATTATTTCATAGGCTGAATTGACGAATCTTTGCCACATTTGATTCACAAGCCTGCCATACTAAAGAGTTAACTGGTCAACAGTTGTGGAATCATAGAGAGGATTTATTAAATACGAAGTTGACAAAACTGCAAAATCCACCCAACTCAAGCTTAGAGTCTATACGCGAAGCCCATACGTTAGACTAAAATTTAAGCCCATGATATACAAGGGAACCACATAGACACACAAATCTTATACCCGCAAGATGTTTTCTTGTAGGGAAAATCCCAAAAAAGATTGGATTCTCCATAGGAGTGAGCTTTAACATAGAGAGAAGTTGAGGGGAGCGGGAAACCCTCTGGCTGTGTCTGCGACCTATTTAACATGGGTAATTCAAAAAACATGTTATCCCCTACTAGGTATGAATTGGGGTTGGTGGGTTGGTAATTTGCATGGTACTTCCATAAGCGTACTGGGTATGTGTTTCACAAAGCCAATACGTTCTCTAACTTATTGTTGTACCCCAGCGGTACCAAGTGTATAGGTAGCTGTACCCCGCCGGTACCAAGTGTATAGGCAGCTGTACCCCGCCGCACGGAAATTTTCTTTCCCACAAAGATAGAAGTTAGCTTACTGTATTTTTTCTCTATGCTAACATGCTTCTAAATTAAGGCTTGGTGAGTAGGTTATTTAATTCAATGACATTAGACTCTGGTTTGGCATTAATATGTACTTTGTCAGTTAGATCTTATCAACTATGCCCTTTAGCTAATAAGTTTGTTCGCAATCATTAATCAGTTAACGTATCTAATAATTTCATTTGCTTTTCTAATTGAAACCTTGCGGCTCGCACTCCTACAGATTATATTTTTTATGGACGTATACCAGTTCTACCGACACCTTTTATTAAAGCTTTTTTTGTATCCATGTACCTGTGCCCATAGCTATACCAGGCATGTGCTTCCTAGTATCAGAATTCATTTTGTGTACACCTTTAAAAGTGATGAATTTGAGCTATCAATTAATTATCATATTCCTTTTAAAGTTATTCATTTCAACCCTCTTTCTCAATTGTGAAGCAAATTAAGGACCCAAATGAAGTAGTTCTACAAAATGGTTCCGATAACATCAAGCTTTCATGGATGTACCGCCAAGAAAAAAGCATAATTGGGAAGGTAACTGCAAGAATAACGTGGATTGTTTTCATCTAGTATGTCTGTCCATTTGACTTCAATACCTTCTTCTAGGGTAGCTTCCCTACAAGCCTACCAAAATAAACACTCTAACAGCCAGCTGATATCAAGAAGGTAGTCCCGTTGGCTGCATTGCTCAGTTGCAAAATAAACACGTTAGCAGATGCTTCCTGATGCAATCTAATTCTACGTACATGGCTTGATTGTCATTTTATTGTTGTAGTAGGGTTATTTTGTAATCTTACACTTTAGGGTTGCAAAGAGTCTATATAGGACTAAAGTCTTTCATCTTGGAGGAGGCCAAGATGTGAAAACCTCATTGTTTGTTTCGGATGTGTGAAAACCTCATTGTTTGTTTGGGATGTGGCTCCCAGCTTTCCTTCCCCTCCCTTCTCATTGAGGTTTCAAGCCCCCTAGTTGACACTAGGTTTCTCTCATTTCTTCCTCTTCTAACTATCCTTCTTTCTCTATGTATTTTGAGTGTTTTCATGAACTCAAAGCTGCAGTTTGTGTTCAGATTATCTGCTTATGTGCTATTTCAGTTTTCTATGGTAACTACGGCTTGGATTTTCGTCACTTGCCAAGAACATGAGTCCTAATTTCTAGATTGGCTTTACCCAACTTAAAAAACCAATTTACAACACAAGAAAAAAGCAATATAAAATATGACTGCAACATCAAAAACTACTGGCTAGTAATCTGAAAAATGATGAAAAAGGAAACATAGTTAAAGTACCGGTGCATCTAATGCAAAAGAAGCTTTCAAATCATCCTCGTTATTGAGATTCTTTCCGAGCCCAGTGGTTGAATTAGGATCTGTAGCAGAATCACCGGACAGTGTTTGCCGTTGCTGTGTCACCTCAGCTTTTGCATGACCAAATCCTGCATCAAGTTAAATGTCATATTCATGCTGATGGTTATTACCGTATTTACTCCACTATCCACTGGGGTTAATATGATAACTTAGACTAGAATTACAACTAATCCACTCATTATCATGTTACATATATTAGACTCAATTTAACTAAAGAATTAAGCTGTAGTTACAGGTACCCATGCAGCAGAACATGTGTACGTGCACAGGGGCGGAGCCAGGATTTTTGAAAAGGGGGGTCAAAATTTGAACTCTTAATAGGTTTGGGCAAAAAAGGAGGTGTGAAGTGGGTCAAAATAGCAAAAACCTGGGCAAGTGGGGTTAAAATTTGAACTCTTAATAGGTTTGGGCAAACAAGGAGGTGTAAAGTGGGGTCAAAATAGCAAAAACCTGGGCAAAACTATAACTATCCCTACAAAAATTTGGACCTCAGGGGGGTCAACTGACCCTCTTTGTCTCTTCCTCCCTCTGCCCTTGTACGTGCATACACAATATAGAGCATCATAAAGGAACCAGTAAAACATACCAGCATCTTTTGATCCTGTTGATATCAATGCCTGTGGAGCAGACTGTTGATGGATTGGAATTGGTTGCTGTTGTGAGGAAGATGCAGCAGCGGTAAGACCTGATGCTTGGACTCCAAGTCCCAACCCACCTTGAGGTGAGACAGATGTGCTTTGAGAATTGAACTGAAGATATGACTAAATGTCATGAGAAGAAATTCATAATATTGAAGCCAACTACGGAATTGTATCAAATAGTTAACAGCAAAACCACATTGCGAGAAAAGAAATGGATCCCTAGAGAAACACAATGGTAACCGTCACTATCAGTTGATCTCGGGAATATTCCACACATTATTAGAATCTCTTTCTTGTAATGAAAACAATGGCATGGCAAGGGACACCAAACCAAAACAAGGATCTTTTTGCTACAAGTGAGGATATGTTTCGCAGGGATTCTCTTGGAGACCAAAATCAAACTTTAAAAGTTGAGCTCAAAGTCTAGAAGGCAGGGGTCACCTTTGGACAGAATATGGAGAGAGAGAGAGAGAGAGTCCATATATAATAAACAGTAAGTCCTCTGAAAGAGCAAATTGAAAACAGGGGCGGCTCTAGAATTTTTGTCCAGTTCTGACAAAAATACATAATGCAAAAAAAAAAAAAAAAAAAAAAAAAACCCTCTGACTAGGCAACCATTTTGGTTCAAATTTATTGGTCTAGGCTTAACTTAGTGGGCTAGGGAAGCGGGGTCCCTGTAGTGCCCAAAAGCACTACAAGGTTGTAGTCCCCCGGTCACAGCCGTCTGTTTGGTAGTCAATGGTCAGGATTATCTACATGTTATCTTCACGTAAAGATTATTTACATGTAGAACAATACAGACCCTTGATTGCCGAACGGACGGCTATGATTGGAGACTACAATCCAGTAGTGTTTTGGGGCACTATAGGGTCCCCCAGATCCGTGAGCTAGGCTTGTTTTGTTTTGTTGGGCTATAACATTTTGGTTCAAATTTAGTTTGAATTTCATTTATTTTAACCTTGCATGAGTAACCCAGCGTAGACAATACTGAAGAAAATTTAATTTATATCTATTTTTTTTTTTCAGTGCATTTTTTTAACCGAGCGAGGCACATTCCAAGGTAGACCTATGGTAGATCCACAGAAGATGGAATGGCACATTCCAAGGTAGGCATAGAATACAAAGTAAAGTCTAAGTGCATAAAGCACGAAAAGAAATCCGATTTCGGGAAGACTTGATTTGAATCATAGTTCAGATTCAAGACAGTTTAGTGCGCGGAAGTCCCAAAATGGGGCAGTCTTGTCCTTCACTTTTTCCCATATTCAAAAAAAGGAGTGGGAAGATGTTGCAGATGTCCAGGGCAGAGACGACTTCTTCTAAAGCTAGAAGACCATTGGAAGACACCCGGGACCTGGGCGGGCATGCAAGTGCAAAAAAGGTTCTGACTAGTCTACGGCTACCAGCAAGTGTATACCTCAATGATAGTTTGTTGGAACATGTGGCTCAAATCCTCCCATTGTCAAAGATTGCATTGGTGAGGAGGATAGAGTTTGCAGCCAAATTGGACTTTTGGCACATGTCCAAATCTCCTAAGCATGCTCGTATCTTTTTGAATGGACAATTGACTCTAGGCATGGATGAGAACAGCAATTCTCCCCTTATATATAATATGTATGTGTGAGATGCATAAAGGGTGTAAAAAGTAAGTAAATAAGGACTAAAGAGTGAGCTAGAGAGAGAGTAGTAGGTAGGGGCCTCCCCCATGGGAGCTCCGGCTCCTCTTTTGTATAAACAAGGTGAGAGCGGGTGAGAACCAAAAAAAACTATGAGAGAGTGAGGTTGAGTTGAGTGTGATGTGTATCCTCCTCCCTAATTTCATAGTATAATGTGCTGGCCGTGGACGTACCCGATTTGGGGAACCACAAAATCTTTGTGTTCTCTCTTTGTCAATTGTGTGTATGTGTTTATGATGTGGTGCTGGGCACAACAAATTGGTATTAGAGCCTAGGAGAGCAAAATGGTTGTTCTGTCAAAAAAATTCCCTGAAAATAAAGTTGGCCAAATTAAACTTTTGAATTTTGATCACACCAATGCATAGGTCTCGTCGATATGAGTTCAAAGGTGCAAACAGCACAAAAAATGGACCACCAAGGTGCACACACAGGTTGTCGTAGCAGAGCCTTGGAGTGCTCTGTATTCCTTTCCCAGCTACTGTAATGTCGGCAGATGATGGAAAAGGAAGGAAAAATTATCAAGTGTGGAAAGAACCTCTGGAGTGGTACAACCAGATCAAACTGGACTTGGACCGACCTGGTGGACTCTATCCGACCCCCGGCTGCCTGTTGACTGGTCAAAGAGTTGACCGTTGATTGGACAGAATTAGAAATTGCAGTTTACTTCCTCGAGTTTCAAAAGTTACAGTTCAGCCCCTGGACAGGTTTTGAACCTTTCTGGTTCCATCCGACGGAGGTCAACGGTTGCAGGGGTGAATCAGAATGGGCCAAAGAAGTCCCACCATCTGGGGACGCAGCTATGATTCGGGCTGCAGGTGGACTGGATTATACAGTGGTTTCAAGCTCCGACAGATGGCAGGCAACCCTTGCAGGACTTGATGTCCAGGGCAGACACGACTTCTTCTAAGGCTAGAAGACCACTTGAAGACACCCGAGACCTAGGCGGGCATGCAGGTGCAAAAAAGGTTCTGACTAGTCTGCAGCTTCTGGCAAGTGTATTCCTCAATGATAATTTGTTGGAACATGTGGCTCAAATCATCCTCCCCATTGTCAAAGACTGTGTTGGTGAGGAGGATAGAGTTTGCAGCCAAATTGGACTTTTGGCACAAGTCCAAATCTCCTAAGCATGCTTGTATCTTTTTGAATAGACAACTGACTCTAGGCATGGATGAGAACAGTGATTCTCCCCCCTATATATAATACTCCCTCCGTTTCAAATTGCTTGTCACTTGTACTATTTTGGGATGTTTCAAATTGTTTGTCCTTTTTGAAAAGTCAAAACAAAATTGATTCAATCTTCCAAAATAACCCCTTTTCCATCAATAATCATTTCTCTCAAAAGTTGAAATATAAGGGTATTGTTGGAAATTAATGAATCTGTTTAATGTTGAATGCATTAAATGAATGCAGTTATTGCATGTCTACTTAAAAAGTAGGAATTCCCAAAAGTGACCAGCAATTTGAAACAGAGAGAGTAGTATGTATGTGTGAGATGCATAAAGGGTGTAAAAGTGAGTAAATAAAGAGTGCGCTAGAGAGAGGGTAGTAGGCAGGAGCCTCCCCCGTGGGAGTTCCGGCTCCTCTTTTGTACACACAAGGTGAGAACCAAAAAACTATGAGACTGTGAGGTTGAGTTGAGTGATTGGTGTATCCTCCTCCCTCATTTCATAGTATAATCCGCTGCCCGTGGATGTACCCGATTTGGGGAACCATGTAAAATCTTTGGCCTTGTTTGTTTGGGTTCCTAAAACCCGGTTTGGAGACCCCCTTTTTGTGAAACCTTGTTCGGTTTCCCCATATACGTGTTTGTACACCATAGTGTCAGAAGAGTAAGCAAAAAGGTGTTGAATAATAAAGGACTCATGTCCTTGTTCACATCTTCCAGCAAAATCATAGGTACCATGCCTTACGCACAAATGGAGTACCAACGGCGTGTGGGACCCATTTTTGGGTTCCACACGAATAATCCGATCCGTTCATTTATCTTAAAACAATTTTTTGGGTGGCTCTACCAAAAAATCAGCTCAATCCAACGTGCGTAAGTGGTTGATCCGAAAATCCCTTGTTTAATCAAAACGATTTTGAATGAAACATTGGATCTTTGGATCAACCACTTACGCGTGTTGGATTGAGCTCATTTTCAATATGGCCACTCAAAAAATTATTTTAAGATGAATGAACGGCTTGGATTATTCGCATGGGACCAAAAACACTGCCGGTATCGAATTTATGTGTGAATGATCCGTAACTATGGGATGGTTGGAAAAAAACACCCTGGGAAGAAGTACCAGCCGGGAGGGGCCCCATGTACAATCGGTTTTACACAAAGGTTTTCAAAGTAGCAGGAGGTTTTAGAACCGGGTTCTTAGAAACCCATCCGAACAAAACGTTTGTGTTCTCTCTTTTTCAATGGTGTGCGTGTGTTCATGGTGTGGTTCTAGGCACAACTAACAAAATTTTTTTTTTTTTTGATAAGTAATAAAGTTTATTGAGAAGGCATCAAGGGGATGACACCCATGTATAGAAAAATCGAGGAATAAAAAGGAAAGATCAAACAAAAACAGCCTATACCCCATCTATACTCCAACCATATCCGACATATCCAAGAATTGACTCAATGTGGGAATGCACTCCCTCGACTCCCAACTAAACAAAGTAAAAACCAAAAGACTCTTAATGCTAAACAGGGGCCTCTCCTCCCCATTAATCTACGATTTCTCTCTCTCCAGATTGACCACATCAAGTACAACGGAATCATAATCCAAAGCTTTCGTCTTCTCCTACCCACTCTAGCCCCACAGCATTCTTGAATAAAATCTTTCATTTTCAAAGGAAAAACCCACGACATGCCCCACGAAAAAAGTACCGCATACAATATCATCCCCAGATTTTAAAAATTAAAAACAACATGAAGGATCTCCACTTCTTTTGATTCTCCAAGAACTTCAAAACCAAAGGCATTATGCTCTTTGTTGATTCCATAGAATACCAAATAAATCAGGGAACTCCCATCAAATATAATTAATCACCAAAATATGCTTATCCATTAGCCTTCCAAGATTAAGTACAATAGAAAAAACTTCGTACAATAGAAAAAACTTCTAAAGGGAACCAACAAATTAGGCTGAAACTGTCTATATTACAAACTTAACTAACCACATGAAATTAGCAAGTGGCATATTGGAGTTAAGCCTTCATTTTGATACTACAAACCTAAGAAAAAGACCAATAAACCTCTTTCAAAATAGCTTGTTTGGACCAAGTAATTCTATAGAACATGGATCATACTAATATAGTTTCTCAACGTCTGCACTGCCCTCCTGCAAAATAAGTGAATCGGCCTATAACTTTGTAGAGAGTTTTGTTCATTGGCAGAGGTGGAACTACATGTTGACCAAAATGGGCAACAGCCTCCTTGAGGAAAACCCTTTATGTATACTAAATTACTATTGTGTCCAACAAGATTCAGTACATTTTCTTTGTGTGGCCCTCTTCCAATATGCTTTCACACTTTCCCTATGGCTATGTGATTCCCGTTGAGACTATCTCAGTAAGGGCCTTTTTCTTTTATTTGCTTCCATAGAAGTGAACGGGTGGGGGAAGGCTCAAGAGAGATGAAGGAAGCGAGCAAGGGGAAGAAGATAGTAGGGGGCAGATAAGATGCAACGTGAGGAAAATGTAAGGAGAAAGCGAAAGTGGGGTGTGTTGAGGGAGAAGATGGGAGGAAGGGGACAGTACAGGTAGGGTAGTCGCATATGGGAAGATGGAGGATTTAGGACTTGCAAAATAGGAAGAGAGAGAAGGTGAGGGCAATCAGGTAGGTTTTTCAATAGAGTAGGTTCAGCTTTCCAGTGAGTTTTGTTAATTAGGATTTAGGTGATCCCATCAAACATAGGTCTTCCAAATCAATTTTCACACTGTTGGCTCAAGACTCCTCAGTGCATACCTGTCAAACCACACATGAATATTATCACTACATATGCCAAACCTATACACACCCATCTTATCCAATGCGAGACTGCTGATTGCAACAATCCATGGAATCCACAAATTAGCAAATCTCCACATCTCATCTATGTCACAGGTATATTTATAAACGTACTCTAACACATCTGTATTTTATATTTCTCCATCTTCTGAAACCTCCAAATCCAGTCACACACATACATACTATCTAGGGTTTTTTGTTCATAATTGAGCAAGCCGACAGGTGATGGACGATGACTCTATGAGTAAGGAGAAGAGTCTGGAAATGAAAAGAGGATAGTTGAAATGCCAGCAGTAGTGGAGAGGGTGAGCTATGGGATGAGGGAGAGAAGTGAGAGGAAAGATGGGGGGAGGGGCATGAGACAGATGACAGAGAGTGGGAGAGGAGGCAAAGGTGGATTGAGTGTGGCAAGTGGAGTTCTTATCTTTTTCTTGTTCCACAACATTATTAGGGAGGGGGGCAAGGAAATGGGATGGCACGGAAGTCAGATGAGGTTAAATATGAGTAAGGAGGTGGCTGTTTGATGGCTTGGAGGAAGGTGGAGAGAGAGAGAGAGAGAGAGAGAGAGAGAGAGAGAGAGAGAGAGAGAGAACATGAGGGGACTTAGGTGGATATTCCAATTTATAAGGATGATAGTGTTCTTTGTAATTACATGACTTGATATTTCATTGCCTCCAATAACTTCATTTAATGCACCATTGTGGGAGAGGAGGTCAGTGAGTTCCGTTAACTAGTGGGGCTTGCTGTATTAAACGCAAACCTCAGGGTGGTGTAATTTACCCTTAAATCAATTCAGTAGAAAGATATATATTAAGTATTCAACTGAATCTATCTCTAAAATAGAAGACAAATCCAATCAGAATTGGGAGAGAAAAGAACAATAGGCCAAAATAGTGGAGATAAAATGTGCAACAAAAGAGATAGCATCTAATACCAGAAAACTATGAGCACCTGCTGTGAGAGTGGGTTCTGTTGTGCAGAGAACTGCTTTGGGTTTCCCCCACTGAGAGGAGGCATGCCAAGCAGATTACTCTGGCCTTGTTGCTGTACCTGCTGGAAGCGCTGCAAAAACTTCTCCCTCTGGTCAGGAGCAATTTCAGTTCTTCCACGGAACTGCCCCTGAAAATGCAAATAAAAAAATTGTAACTGAAACAGAACGACACAAATTAGGAATATAATTGACTCCATACTACAATGCTCATCAAAATGCAGAGGTCACCTATCAGGTAAGCACGAATAGTTTAGGAACATAGGCATCTTTGAGGAAAGTTGCCAAGGGGAAAAATATTCAGCTTTAAGCTTTAAGGGGAAAAATATTCAGCTTTAAGCTTTAAAGTTGCGAAAACAGACCAACAAGAGAGCTTGAGATCTCATAGGAAGGCTCCAAAAAGGTTTCCATGTGGTTTCTTTTCCTTGCAAATTTTGCTCATTCCTTTGAAATTGCATTTTTGTGATAACCGAAGAAACAAACAACAGGACAAAATTTAAGCAGTACAATTGCCCCCAATAAGCAATTCACAACCTCAGATGCTACCCTCAAAGCTGAAAACAGAAGCACCATGGATAATGATTAAGTGTCTAAATGAACTTCCTTACAGTACAAAAATAAAAAATAAGTAAGCTTCAGCTCCCAACCAACCAGTGTGTGCGTGCGTGCGCGTGCGTGTGGGTGACACGGAGAGAGAGAGAGAGAGAGAGAGAGATCTTTCTCGATGTGTCTTGCGGGGAAAAGACAATAGAAGAATGCAAGACTATGAAAAAAAAAAATTGAAACTAAATATAAAATGTTACAAATGCAATTCACCAAAAATAGAAACTTACTATACTTTCAGTTTGCAACCACTAAAAAAACAAGAAGAGGAGCTCTAACTACGAATAATCATAAATCCCGACAAACTCATCAGAAATAATGGCTTAACAATTTGAACATTTAAGATATACATATTACAGACGAAGAAGCACATGTTACTTCTTTCAATATGCCAGATGCTTCCAAACTCCAGTAGGAAAACCTCTCTGGATTTTCTCCACATAGGCCACATGCATGCACAAAGAAAGAGAGAGGAAACGACAAGTAAATAGGTATTTAACCAGGCACATACAACTTCACTTTGGTTCTGAAATGGACTTCCAGGCCTCCAGTGTATACCAGGAACCGCAGAGGGTGAGAAAACCCTGCCAGCCATAACTGCACCCTCACCAATATTGCCACCGTCGGCTGTACCAGTTCCATCAGTAGCATTCACAGCCTGTGGCAAGATCACCCTATTACTTACCGGGGAAACCAAAGGCTGCACCACTCCAGTACTCCCTAGTCTCTCATCAGCTCCCGGTGTATTTCTCATCACCATTTCAGAGGCTAAAGAAACAGCACCAAGAGCTCCGTTGGTAGGAACTGCAATCCCAGAAGTTAGAACTGCACTAGTAGATGGGTGGTTTGTTAGGCCATCTCTACCAGGACCCCTTAGTTCAGTTTCAGCAAGAGCTGGAGAGAACTTATGACCAGGGAAGCTTGGGGTCACTTCCTCCTTGGCAGAATTAGACACATTCACAGGAGATGAAGACACGTCAGCACTTGCATTTTCCAATGCACCTCGAATAGTATTTGGACCCGGAAGGATTGCTGAAGCAGTTGATGCACCAGACAAATAAAGAGTTGAAGTGCTCACAGCACCATGAGTTAAATGGCTCCCTGCTGGTGATGTTGTAGAAGAACTAGTTGGACTATTTTTAGGTGGTGGAGACCTTGCAACAACATCAGAGTTGCTTTCATGGGAAGCTGTCTCTTCAGCTTGCTCTTGAATGGGAATACCCTGTTATAAAAAATATGTCACTTTGGCTGGAAAGGAAAGCATCAACCAGTACTGCACTACAGCAGCCATTTGAAATGGTAGACAGACAAAAGTTTAAAACATGTATACAGGCAGAGAATTGTAAACGAGATCTGGTTGCAAGCTTATCATAGGAAAAACAGCAGCTATATTTTAAGTTGGGCAATGAAAGATCAAGCACGAATACAATTACACAAAGAAACATCTCCAGGGTTTTGCATAAACTGTGCAGTAATGACATCCCCTAGGAGCGCCCCCCCCCCCCCCCCCCCCCCCCCAAAAAAAAAAAAAAAAAAGGCTTATTGAAAACTAATCCTTGTTGAAAAACCCAGATACTGATAACACTACCAAGATTGTGGACAACGCCTATTTTGCCATTTCAAAAGTCATCAAGGGATAACTAGCAGACAACATTGGGATGAAAGTTCTCAGACACCTACCTAATAGGTGACAAAAATAAACATGTGATTCCATCTAACAAAAATAATTATAATTAAGACTCAATAAATCTTCTACTGCAACTATCCCCATGCCATGAGCCAATTATAATTAAGACTCAATCTTGACTTGTTTCATCATTGGACCAATCAACATAGCCATTTAGTAAACCACTCAATCTGCCAATTAACAACAGGATTTCTTTGGCAGTTTGAAAATTCCATCTAACAAACTACGAAATAACAGGTTTTCTATGCAACAACAAAATGAACAAATAGTTTCTTAAACATTTCAGGTAATGCAGTGTTGTTATTTAATGTGTAGGGTGCAACTCATGTTGTAACCAAGCTGGTCAATACGGCACCATACGTGGCAATACTGGCTGGTACACACCATCTTCAAAGAAAACTGGTACCACAAACCTCCGCTTCTTTCCCAGCCAGTCTCAGATGATTTGCCTGTACCGGAGCATTCCAAACAACTTTTGTAACGACCAGCCCCCGGTTTGCACAATATTGTCCGCTTTAGCCGCCCAAGCTCCAAGGACTTCCCAATAGGTCACCCATACCTAGATTGCTCCAGGGTGAGCATGCTTAACTGTGAAGTTCCAACGAGCTTTGACGCCCGCACGGCTTTAAAAGGCCTTGTGTAAGTTAGGGCAAGATCTACTCTCTTATATCATAAAACTCTGTTGCATCTAAGTGGACATAGGCTGTCACATTCTCCCCACCTTATGATGCAACGTCCTCATTGCATATTGGCCCAGCGACCTTCCCCCGGAAGGTATAGCACTTAGTTCTGCATAGCACTTTGTTCTCACTCCGGGATTCAAGAGGTGGCTCATGCAGATTCTAGAGGTGGCTCCTACCCTGTAATCCGGGGTGGTGCTCTGATACTAACTATAACGACCTGCCTCCGCCTTGCACAATATTGTCCGCTTTGGCAGCCCAAGCTCCAAGGACTTCACAATAGGTCACCCATCCTTGGATTGCTCCAGGGTGAGCAAGCTTAATTGTGAAGTTCCAACAAGCTTTGACGCCTGAACGACTTTAAAAGGCCTTGTGTAAGTTAGGGCAAGATCTATTCTCTTATATCATAGAACTCCGTTGCATTCATGTGGACATGGGCTGTCACAGCTTTGGTTGGTGCCAGTCTGTTACCTAAAATGCGGATTGTACCTTGTTTGAAGGCCAAGAAAGGAATCAGTTTGGAAACGTGCTATGCCACATGTCCTAAGTTGTGGTACCATGATGGTAGGTGCTTCTATAAATAGCATAATTTAGAACGTACTTCTTTCAAGCCATAAGTAACACAGACATTGTCCTATGAATCATGAAAGAAAAATACATTTCTATGAGCATAATAACCATTTATTTATCTCTCTCACCGAAATACCACTGTCTCTAGATTTTGAGTCTTCTAAATTTGATTATTTGGAAAATCATGGAATTGCTTTGGATTGCTAAATCTACAGTTTTGGAACAAAGGTGTACACTATTTTAGAACGGACGTACCAAAACGCAATTCACTAAGGTATTAGTGTCCCTTGGTAACATAATACTAGTCAACTAATTACTCAGATAAGAGAACATAAACCAACAGGAAAAATTTAAAGTTGACCCAAATATGATTCCCATATGAATGGGTCAGTTATGAGAGCAAATGGGAGGTGGCTAGTGGTTTGTTGTGGCTGTGGTAACAATTAGTGCAGAGGACAGCTGATTTTGTTTCTAGAGAGAGGTTAGATGAAGAGAAATGGAGTTTAAAGTGGTCATTACTGGCATTCATGGAGGTCCTCTGTTGGCCGGAGGTGAAAGGATAGATAGCTTAGGCCAGAGAAGAAGGTAGGTAGATAGCTAGCTAGCCACATAAATAGATAATATATATAGAGAGTATAACTGATATAACATTGTATAGGCTGGTCTGTTGAGAGGTGAGAGATTTCCAGCTGCTAAGTTGTTTGATTTTTTTCCTTTTGAACATTGGGACCTGGCCTTCCCAACCTCCGTTTAACATAGCTAATTGCGGTCATGTTTGTCTTTCTAAAGAAACCGACGAAGCCATACAAAGGTTTTTTGTCCTGTTCATATAGTACCTAATCATATGGTACGGTGGAACCTAACCAAAAAGTAATACCCAAAAAAAGATTACCGAGGACAGAGAAAGATAATTGTATGTCAATAAAATTTAAAAATTACTGATAATTTCTGACCATATGAAGTCCAAAAGGGTGTTTGAAAACTAACAGTAAATGGATGGGCCAAACAAATGGCAAAAAGGGAACCAAGCTGGTATATTATTCAAAAACTGGATTGGAACTAGCTATATTCATGGGGAAGTTGGAATATATAATGGATAATTGATGAAGGCGGTAAGAGGCTCAAGCAAAAGTAAATGTGAGTATTCAGCACTATAGGGAAATTCTAACGATCTCAAGATAGGACCTAAAGAAAGGATGAATAGTCAACATAAATAGTCGTAGTAGAGTCTTATTTATGGTAACATTGAATAAGAATGTCGCTGGACAATGCTCGAGATAAGGCTATACTGGTAATTTTAGTTTTCTGTGCATGGACCGTAGGGGTTGCCCATGGGTTGTTTTATGGGTCAAGTAATTTATTTGGTTTATTTATTGTGAGACGTTTTTTAGAATCAAATAGATTTAGAAGTCTAAGCAATTAGTAGTTCCTTTTTCTTGGAAGTCGTAATTATAGTGGTTTAGGAAGTTTTGAAGTCTATATAAGCAATGTAATGGTTCAAATTTAATGGAGTTGAATGTTTTGAGAAATTTCTGAGCTTTTGATGCCTCTTATATGGATTGTGGTGATGCAATCACACCTAGTTGTGATGCCTAAACCCGCTGTAGGAGTGTTCCTAGAGCTTTCTTCTTCTCTTTTCTCTTTTATTCCAAATTTCTATTTACTATTAGCCCCATTACTGTTCACAGCATCACTATTTTGGTTATGTTAACTTATGTTTCTCCTATTTTGATAAGCCCTAACCCTAAAGCTTCCATTCAATACAAAAAACCCAAAATTCCTAGTGTTCTAAAAGAAGGTCTGGAAGGCCGAGTGCTCTCTGCCTAGGCGCTAGAAGGCCCCTCGCCGACTAGCCCAACTAGACAGACTATCCCGACTAATTGTCCGACTAGGCGCCAAGTACTCTGCCCTGGAAGCTAGAAGGTGCCCGGCCGCCCTGGGAGCGCCTAGCGAGTTTTAGAACGTTGATAACTTACTTTATTATCCTACATCAATAATTATTAATTTAGAGTATTTGCAGTCTTGTTATTTACGTACTTACACACGTTCCATGACTTTCCATTAGGTTTTCCGTACTTCAAGGTAGTTTAGCAATTGTTGGACTTGAAGTGTAGGTCTACCATGCTTCATAATATGGATCAGGGTTTGTCGAAGAATGCTATAGTTAGTCTAGGTTCAAAAGGTTACTATATGAAAGTCAAAGTCCTAGCACAACTACAAGAACACAACCAAAGAATATAGTCCATAGGTTGCGTTTTTGAGAATTTGTAGTATTGTCTTATAATTTTGTGGCATTGCATGATTCTTTGTGCAACCTTACCTGAAGGGTGTACTTCTTAATAATCCCACAAGAGATTCCTCATGTGCTTCCTATCTTTGTCGTCTTCTTTTTCTTCCTCAAACACAACCCTTGGGTTACTGTTCAAAGCGATGGAAAATCCCTTGGATGCCTAAACCCCCCCCCCCCCCCCCCCCCCCCCCCCCACATCATGCTTAGATCTTAATCGTCCACATTGTCCTTGAATGCAACCATTCAAACACTAAATTAGAACCCCAATTGAAAATCCAGCAAGCTGCCACTTCTGAAACCCATTCAGTTTTATCTATTTTCCTTCTGTAAGATCTGGGACTTATGTCCTACGTTTTACCATAACCATAGGATCTCTTCCAATTTCCAGGATCAGTGCCGATGTGATGCAATCAAGATGGAAGACCAGTTTTTGGGAAGGAAGGGAACACGCTCGAGCTATAGGAAAAGAGCTTGAAATGCTGTTTTTTTTAACATTCAGGGCCTAGTAGGATATTGCCGTGTTTTTGCACTTAGGATTTCTTATTTTGGTGTTTTTTGTTGGTTTCCTTCATGGTAAGGTAAGTCTTTAGTATGTGTGTCCTTAGAAGTTGCTTAGGGGTTGTTTCAGCAGCAGTAACAGTCAGAAGCCAGCAAGCAGCAGCCTTTCTAAGTCAAAAATAACGCATGCTATTAGGCAAAGGTACTTCACCTGGAAGTAACCTCCTTAGGAGTTCTATATATAGGGCAGTAATACATGATTTAAGGCAGTTTTTTGGATGAATGAAATTTCAGATTTTTAGTGTTTTGTTGTAGCCTTAGGGTGCTGCCTTTTAGGGCTTGGTTTTGAGCCCCATAGCTCGTAGATTTCTAGCCTTAGTTGCGGGATTCTGCAAGGATCAGTTCTAAAATCTGATTCTTGCATAGTTTCGGCCTTGATCGGTGGTAATCGGATCCATCTACGATTGTACTTGTTGGAACCTCCAGCCAAGTTACATCACGATGCTTGCCATCGTACATCAATTCCAAACCCAAGGATCAATTTAAATCTCAGGGACCCAAACCTTGTTGAGGGATACATCCACATCTTAACACAAAAGATCTCATACAGGATTCTTTTCAGCTTTATGTTACATGCTTCTTGTCTATAGTGTTTAGAAATGCATACCAGTTGCAGAGCTGGGGATGTCGCCAAAGAAGTTTTTACGCTTAAAATTGCAGAAACGGCAGCAACCCCCTGCCAAAAAGCTTAACCTATTAGAAGTTCCTACCTGACAAAGATACCACACCGCACATGTTGGTTGAGAACAATAACAGAACAAGCTTAGAATAGAAAATAGACTGTTCCATATGCGCTGAAGCTCACATATAGTAATAGCAATAAATCCTAAACCCAAACATGCATTAAGTATGTGGAGTAGTCAGATAAAGTTAAATGCCAAAGGAAATCTAACTTCCATGCTACTATGTGTTTCAATTGGAAGAGAAAGAAAGGGAGGTGCTTGGCATATAGTGCATGTCACTCATAGGACATGGGAGGGAGGGATTAGGGACACTTCTATCCTCACAGAGAAGGGGAGTAGGCTTTTTTTCAAGGGCTATCGAATTCCAACTGGGGAATTGTGATCAATCTGCAATCATCTCAGAAAAACTTCTGAGGATCATAGAGTCAACTCTTGCATTGTTTCGTGGCCCAAGTCATGCTCATTTGGGCAAGTACCTCAGGAAGTGAACTAGAGAGGAGGTTTGGCCTATGGGGTTCATTGTTACCAATGACGAATAGGGTACCAAAACCAAAAGTGGATAAACAAACACTGGGCAGTTTCATGGGTGTGGAAGTATGGGTCGATGGTCCACCTGTGAACAACGGCTACAAACAACACATAGGTGTGGCTTTGGTAGTAGAGGAATGAAGCGAAGTCCCACATCACTGGAGTACCAAAGCAATATGAAGTATAACGGTGAGGGCACCACTGCAACAGCTAGCTTATGAGATCGAGTTCTACCCGGAACCATGTAACATATGGGAGACATGACGTGCAAAAGGCAGTGGGAGATTATTGCAAAGGCTTTCTGGCTTTAGATGAAACCAAGAAGTGAAAAGATCATAGCCAGTCTGTAAGGATTCTGGTCAAGGGCAATTGAAGACAGATCTTAGCCTCCACATGAACCCCTTGTTACCGTATGTGCGACTCTTACCGCATACAGCTCGCACAAAAAATTCTTTGGATTTGAATAGGATTGCTACCGCTTTAAGAGATTCAGATTTGGGTTGAATCCGGACCTCATTGAAGAACATGTTAGCCTCTGTGATTAAAGAAATGAAGAGAGCGAAAGATGTGTGTAAGGAGCATCAAGAAGATGTTGTGGTGCAGTGGAAGTTAGAAGGGGGATAAGCTGGGAACCAGATGGAGAGCAGATGTTCAAGTGAATTGTGGGGACAACTAAACACGTAAAATGTTGGAAGGTTGTGGGGTTGATGAGGAGAATAACACGCAAGTGTGGACAAACAAAATATGCAAGTGCATCTAGAATCACATCTGTCAGGGTTATTGGAAAAGTTGGGCTATTGGAAAGGAGGAGACAATTCAAGAGGAGAAAGCATTTTACGTGAAACTGGCGCAATTGGTGTTTAGAGCAGTGTTCTAGTCCCCGCATAGGCGCTAGGCGGTGGTCCAGCGCCTAGACTAGGAAGCCGACTAGTCCCTGCCTAGGGGGTTAGGCGGCCGTCGGCGCCTAGGCGGCCCTTCTCCGCCTGACTAGGGCCTATCGAGTTTTAGAACATTGTGTTAGAGTCTCTATTACTTGTTAGTTTGTTATTGGATTTATGGTATTTCTCCGATAATTTTGATAATCTTTTTATTGTTTTTGTATCTTCCTTCTAATCTGGTTGAAAAGGGATTGTGCCTCCTTGACACTTCCCTAATTCAATTTCTTTTGCTGCTCATAAACTATGTTACATGGATCCTTCATTTTGGTTGAAGTATGCATGTCAGTGTCCGACACCCGTATCCATTTTGGACACTCAGATCCTCTAGTTGTTTTGATATTAACAGAAAAAAGAATATCAAATTAGCTAGAAAAGTGATATTTCCAAATATATCACTTTAAATACATTTCCAAATATAGTTTACGATATATATTCTGAAAAAATTATACAATATATACTACAAACAAGTGTTCAGGACGTGTTCCCGAATCCATACTCAATTTGGGGACACATATTCCAGTATCCTAAGATGCTTGGACTTGCACTCGCACCCGATACTCGCACCCGAGTCCGTGTAACATAGCTTATAAATATAAACAACGAACAATATGGCAAACTAAACTGTGTAGTGCGGCACAAATGTTCGGGGCCAAAGGGGGAAAAGGAAGGATGCAGGTTTAGATTTTTGGGCAAGGATTAGGCCTGTACTTGGGAAATCAAATTGGGTTGAAAAATAATTCAGGTTACAAGCTCATGTAGGACTGTAGATGAATAGCGGCTGTCTCCCTTCAACAGTTTCTCTAATATAATTTCTTGTTGCTTATTAATGAATAAGAAAAAGAATAATCGGACATCTTTGAATGTGTTTCCAGGTGGCATAATAGTTTTTGGTCCATAGGGGGAAAGGGTACTTTGTAGGGGCTTATAATCTTGGGCAAGGGTCGGCCTGTCCTTAAGAAATCAACTTGGGCTAAAAAATAAGTTGCGACAACGAGGTGATGTAGTTGTGCTGGCAACACAGTTTAGAAGCTCACAACAGGTAACTTCTTGAATTAGCGGGCCCTCTCAGTTGCATGTTGGACCCATGGAAATAACTTAGAATGAACCTTTGGATTGGAGGAATAGAGCTAGGGAAGGGGCCAAGTTTCAGGCTCTCTTAAGAGTATTTGAAGCCTGAAGATAATGACGGCCAAGTAAGTTTAAAACGCTAGTTCTTTTTTGTCAGAAGGCTCAAGGGAAGCTTAAGTTATCAGAACGTGAGAAGGAAAAGGGTGCAGAAATAAAACTGTCAGGACTCATGATGCAGTCCATATGAAGCTCGAGAAAAAGTTAATTTAATAAGAAGTAATATATGGAAATTGGAATCACTTCAAGATCTTCATAGGAGTGATCCCCATAGTTCTTCTCTTCTTTACTTTTTGCATAAAATCAGAATTGTTATTGTTCACGGTATACATGCAATATAAATAGCCCTGAACAACGCTGCCCCTTACTGCTGCCGAATTACAGCCCCAAAACAAATCCTACAATCCCCAATTAGTCTTGGTATATTTCAGAAATGGACAAAAATCAGAGACCGACCTTAGCAAAGGCGGCTGGACAGTGGATGTTCATGTGATAGGAGTAGAGACTGTTCTAGTTGTGGGGATGCTAGAGGAGCACAAGTGTGACAAGGGGCTGAGATCAGATGATTCTATTTGAGTGCTTACTTTGAAAGCTGTCAGATTGGATACTGAGGATATGCAACACAAGGTTTACGTGTTGACCGGGTGGTTAGAGTACAACAGAGAAGCAAAACGAAGCTTCTAAATAATTGTTGAAAAATATTTGATGGCTTGGTAGGTACAGGAGTATTTGTTGTAGAGTATGAGGAGATGTAGTGGCATGGGAATTGGACAGAAAGTGGAAGTCCCATAAGAGGTGTAGGAGAGTTGACCTCTTGTGTGTGCAATTGATTAAGATGAGGTGCGTTTGAATAAAAGGAGTGAAGATTCTGATAGGAGGGAGAGGGGCAAGTAAGGGTTTAAGAGTATTCCAAGGCTGCGCAAATAGGGGGATTTATTGTCTTGTGGGACTCAAGGAATCTATCCAAGAAAGGGTGAGGTTGGGTACTTGCTTGGCCTCATGCCATTTTGAGGATGTGGAAGATGGGTTCCTTTGGGCATGATAGGGAAACAAAGAATCATTCCATGCCCAGGACTTCATAGCTCCCTATGCATTTGGCATCAAGTTAACGACATAAGCATTTGAATGCATTTTGTTGTTTGCTCCACATGGGTTTAGAACAAGGCGTACAGACCTCGAGAATTCACGGTGATGTCTAAGAGTTTCAAAACAACAGCCTAATTGGTTAAGAATTTATATGGAACATTGACATCAAGAGGAAGGTTTCAGCAGCAGCAGAGCTGAGTGGTACGAAGCAAGAGCTAAGCATAGTGACAGGATCTGGTAGTGGTATATTACTAATTTTAAGGATTACAAGCCCAGCCGTGGATATTATTTACAATTTCAATGGTTTTACATGCATTGAACAAATAGATTGTGGAATTTATTTGGATTATAGTTACAAGTCAAACAGCCTTTACTTCAGTAATTTGCAAGCCAAACAGCTTATGCAATGAATAAGAATATGCCCACAGGACAACCAACCCATTACATCTATGTTCGAATTATAATTTTAGTTTTTCTTTTTTCTTCCTTGTGGGGAGGAAAACAGAAAGAAGAATGACGAGGGAAAGAAAGAAAACCAAGAAGATGAGATTAGGTTTGTACTTCCAAATGTGGTTTTCACTTTTCAGTACAACACAAGCTACACAATGGATGTAATAGTGTAGAAATATCACCTTAACAAGACCAGGAGGACCAATTGTAACTAGCTCTTCAAGAGTCTCCACCTTGTCTAATGGCAAAGAGCTGTAAAGCTCGTCAACATCACTAAATTCATCAAAGTCATCCTACAAAAACAAATATCATGATTCCCTTTCTTTCACTGTATTATCCATTTGTAATGGTACACGAGGACGAAAACAAATCATATTTGAACACAATAAACCTGATTCCGCTCCACATAGTCATCCAAGAAATCCTTAACATCATTGACCTGCTCAGGACTCAATTCATCGTTGTCCAATAGCCTCAAAATCAATTCTAACTTCATTATATGAGCCTTGTGGCGGGCAATTGAAGTCTCTAAATGTGTCTGTGAAACAAATATCAGTTCATCATTTACAACAAATCACAATGTAACCAGTTGCAGGATCGTACGTTTATTTCTGTCCTACCAATCTGGGCGGCCTCGTTTTCCCTTTCTTAACAGAGAGCCCCTCAATCTCAGCTTCAAAGTTATCAATTTGAGATTCCATCTCTCCCACCTGCGAAGTAATAAGCAATAAGTTACACATCTGTACCATATATAAACCTTAAGATTGCAATAATATGACAATATGGCAGTGATCGTGTATGCTACATATTTTCATTTTCATTTTTTGCAGGAATAACCACCCAGTTATTCCGGAAACAAGAGCTTCGGAAAGATCATGGTGGATTCATTTCATAACCAATCTGGAGAACAACAGCTTGAGGTGATTAAGAAAACCAAACTTGAGACAGAAAAGACAAAATCGCAGTAAATTCATGCACAAGTTAGTTTCATACCACATTGTTCAACCAATCTCTGGTTTCTGATTTAGCCTTCTCCTTCGGATCCTACGCAAGATGAAGGCAAAAGAAAATTAAATTAAATGAGGGAAATGTTAGAATAGATGGTAAAGTTAAATGCTAGAATTCCACACTTCAAAATCCATCTATATGCTACTGTAGCAGAAAACATGTAAAACATAAATCAACTTTGAAATCAACAGTAAATAGCCGTACAAGTTTCCTAGCCCTTTGATAACAAATGTAAGAAAGGCCATCTGTTATATTATGTCAAGATGAAAAGGCAACACAGTTATTCAGTGGTGACCAATCTTTCACACATAGTAGATGAAGAGTACGAAACATCAATTTTACACTGAGATCGTGCATCGAATTTCCACATCAAACAATTCCATGCCATGATGATGAGTTTACAATTACCACCAGCAATCTTCATACTTGTATCACTATCAATCAGGAAATAAATTTAAATCTCACCGTCTTAGGTTGTTGGCCCAGGCCTTCCTTTGAGAACGCTTTTGTCTTAGTTTCCTTTTCGCATATCTTAAATCTTTCCATCTCGCGCTCAATGAGCTTACGAGCATCCATCAGAGCCTGCTCATAAGAGGCACTAACCTATGTCAACATATATCAGCAAAAGGAGTTTATTGTCAACTTCGGAACCACAAACAAATTCAAAGTACAATAGAGGCAGCACCGTATCTGTACAGATATTACCAGCTCAAAAGAGCATTAATGGACCACATGCAGACACCCAACAGTCTCAGTATGCGACACCAATTGAGTATCAGAAATAACTTAAATCTAGAACTGTAATCCGCGGCAACCATTCTACCTCGCTCCAGCTAATTAGAGTCCACACTAGAACCAGATAATAGTCTAGTGGGGCACTCAGTCCCATAGATCCGAACAAGTAACGAAGCCATACGACGAAGGACTGCATAATACACATTGATACAGTGTCGGGAATAACAAGCATTGATGCTAATGTCCAAGAACATTTTGGCTTTCCCATTGCCAGAGTGGAACTATCTTTAAGTTGTTGGGGTGTTACACCTCATTTTACGCAAAAAAAATGACTACGAAGGCCTAGGAACTCTTGCACATTTACAAGGACCCCACAACAAACGCCGAAGAATCTAAAGGCTAGAAAGCATAGCAAGCAAGCAAACAACATAAGAGAGAGCCATTTCCAGATGATGTATTGCTGCAGACATAGGGTAAAAAAACTAGGCATGTTTTTAACAAGAATAATTCCCTATACACTCGAACCAGTATAGTTGGTGGTCATTGAAATAATATCTTCTATATTGGAGTAATTTGTGTTAATACTTGTTATTGAAGGACTTACCATTAATTCTCTACAACTCTTGGTTACTACGTTCTTGGAGGCCAGGTTATACGGAAGAGACAGAGCATGACAGATGAAATACACGTCTCAGAAGTTAAGCTTCGAATAGAAAGGAAAGAACTTGTTAGAGGAGCAAGGGAATTGATTGCATATTTGTTGAAGACACAAGTGAAGGATCTCTACATCAGGGCACTATCTCCAATAGTCCAAGAGTGAAGATATTGTACACAAAAAGAGAAGAAAAAAGGTGAACAATTTTTTGAAAGTTGATTGGAGAGCTAATTAAAAATAAAGAGGGAAAGAAGAATAAGCATGATTGTTGAGAACTACCAAGTCTCAGCCTTAACAGCTGTATTTCTGAAATATCTAGTGGAAAGAGGGACGACCATAAAACGATACAAAATTGAAGAGCTTTGAGCAGTGAGCTTTCATTAGTTTTTGCAATCAAATTTTGAGCTTCATCTTGATATTTCATCTTTGAGAGCATTTAGATCTGTACACTTTTATTCTCGCTATTTAAAATTTGTAACCCTTTTTGTGTGTGAGTTTTTTGGAGGGCTAAGTTTGACTGGTGATGGAGTCCTAGGCCCTAGCAAGTTGTGGAATGGTTGCGGGGAGATCACTAAAAGGATGTCAACCACATGTGAAGATCGAAGGATTGTAACAGATATTAAAGATAGTGCAATAAATCCTAAGGATGACACACGGGGCATTGAGCTTCCAAGCTAGGCCTTGAATTCTTGGCTGAACCACGATAAAATGATGCAATTGATTTCTCTACTACTCCATCTTTTTTTGTTTGTTTCGCATGTCTGATTGCATAATCAATTTGCTTTAGCCTTATCAATAATTTGAACTCAATTAGAGTACTTTTAAGAAGCATGGATACCGACACAGGACACGGATAGGACATGGCAAGGACACGTGGATACATTATTTCTTCTCCAAAATGTACGACATGTTGGGGACATAGGTACATAAAAATTTCTTACAACATAGATCATGGGCACAGTTAGGAATCCTCAAGAAATCTTTAAGATGTTCCAAGTAAATTTAAATATGCCTGGTCATAAGAACTACTGTTTTTTAACTTTGCAAATCATAGTGACACTGATATGTCAAATTCCAAACTCTTTGACAATCACATGTTAGCAAGTTTCCAAGAAATGCTGATCACATCTATTTCTTAGTCATTGACATCAGAGAAGTGTCGAACACATAGCAAAAGGAGTGTCAGACACTCGTCCGAATTAAAATTTTATTTCTTAATTATTGCTACGAAAATAAGAGTATCAGACATGAGTCTGGGGAATATCGGGGTCCGACGCACCACCTTCTTTTAAGTGTCCATCCTTCTTTGGAGTACTTCCTTGATTGAAGTCATTTGGTTTTAATGCACACTCATTCTGAGATGGTTTGCTATCTAGTTCTTCATTGAGCTAGCTTTCTCTGTTTGTACAGCTCAATAATTTCAAAGTTTTTTACGTAGTTATTAATTCATTTTGGGTAACTAAGAAATTCAAATCAATTATTAAGAGAAATGGTAGGAACGAATAAATTGAGAGGTCAAAATTATTCAAATCGATATTGAGCACACAATGTGATACTGTATCTCTGAACTCCGGATACGTAAAGTACAAGACTAAAAAGTGCTCTTTGTTCGTACAATGTTACTACGAGCCAAAAAAATATGTAGTTAAGCAAAAGAGAAAAAACACAATATAAGAGACTGGCCTTCTTATCCTTGATCTCGCTGGACTGAATCCATGTTTTGATCTGATCTCGGTACCTCTGGAGTTTCTTGATCTCTTTCTTGAGGTCGGCCTCGAACTTCTCCTTCTGATTCGCATTGTCCGTGTCATAAACCTGGAGCCATAAAAGAATATATCCGAGTTGTTAAGACAAGAAGTTGATGGCGAGGCATGCATTGTTTAAAGGCAACAAAAAGCTACAAGAAAAGAAGTGTGGGAAAACAAATAGAGAGTAAAACTGCAGCACGTTAAGAATTCTGATAGCAATATACCTTGTTCCAGATACTGTCGAAAAGATCGACGCCCTCTTGAACTTTCTTCAGAACCCGATCGATCTCACCCTGTAGCTTTCGGCTAGCTCCCATTGCCAAACTGAACAAGTTGCAAAATGGCGCGGATTAGTTAAACTAATCAATCGTTCAGAACACTCACAGTTGAATGTAATTGTAGGGGTCGGATGCTTGTTCAGATTGTTCGAAGAGATTTCTAGGGTTTCTCACAATAAAGAATTACGCTATATGTTTGCACGGTGTTTTTAGCGGTGGGAAGGAGGATGGGGAGCTGGGCCCGCGGCAGTCGGACGGGACCTCGTTCTGGGAGAGTTTAGACCGAACCGTTTCGTCGTTCTTAGGATGTGTTTGGAAGCCAGAGAGTTTAAAGGGAGAGAAAATTTAAAAATTTTCTTTTCCTTTATTTGGTTATACAAAAGAGGAAGGAAAATACTCAAATTCTTATTTAACTTTCCTCTCATTTTCTCTTTAATTTTCTCTCTAATTTCCTTGTTAATTTTTTCCCCTTCTTTTCTCTTTCTTTCCCTAACTTCCAAACATAATGGGGACGGACTTTGAAGAATGGAGCGAGACCTAGCCTATTAGCGATTTTCTTCGGTTATTCAAGCTATAAAATGTTTATGTACTTACCCCTCAAATTATCCCAATTTTTTTAAATCATCCTTAAATTTCTAATTGAACACACTTGCCCCTCTAACTATTTATTCGTTACTTACTTCATCCAATTGGGGCTTTCCATCAATGACATGGACAGAAATGGATAATGGAGGGGTATTTACGTATTTCCACCTACCATTACATTTATCTTCTTCCTCTAACATTCATCTTTCTCTCAACGATGGCAAGTAGCAAGTCGACCAATTCCAGTCCTTCAAGCCATAATTTTGATGAATGAAGCAAGGTTATCAATACCGTACCGGTATGTACCGGTTTTGTATAAAAAACGGTACAAAGGACCCTCAATACCGTACCGTGCTCAATACCGGCCGGGTACCGGCCGTACTGGAAAATACCGGACAAATACCGGACCGAACAGAATTGCCACCGTATTCCGGCCATAACTTTTTACTCCGAACTCCGATCAAGGCAAGTTATATATCAAAATTGAAGAGAATTTCAAGATCTACAACATTGTAGTTACACATTTTTTCTAATTCGGTATCGGTGTGACCGAAAAACTATGATTTCTGAAAGGGGAGATTATAAAAAAACAGGGTATGTTTTTTAAAAAGGGTTTGTGATCCGGGTTCAACTTCTATCACTACAAAACATCAAATACAACAAGTATGTCCTAAATATACATAGATTAAGTGGGTCTAAGGGGGTTACCTTAGTTTTTAAGAAAATGGGATTGAAAATGTCATATTATGTGACATATATTGTGTCCCTTGAACACTCTCTCTCAATATATATATTTATACATATATAGTTGTGGCAAATCCGATACGGTACCCGGTATTGACGGGTACCGGTACCGTACCGTACCAATAGGAAAACCGGTACTCGAGCCGATACGGTATTCAAAACCTTGGAATGAAGTGCATTGGCTTTGACATGTATGTGAAGCTATGTAACACGGCCACGTAAACCAAAATTTTAAGAAAATGGACATGGACACAAAATGTGAAGTGTACTGATATTACCATTTCAAAGGTGATGCATCCATTAAAATTATTCAGAGCATTCCAAATATAACAGTAAAAATAAATAAATAAATAAACAAATAAAGCAACCAAACATAATGCATACGTAAGACTAGCTCCTCGAGGTTAACATAATTTGTTTCAATCCATTTGGAGCTCTCCCTCTCTCTATCTCTTTTTCTCCTTGATCGAGTTTGTCGAATAAGATTTGCCTTGATTGAACTGCAAAAGCCCAAATGAAGCTTTGTTTTAGGTTTTTGGTGAAAATGCCACTTTGCCCTCTTGTTTTGTCGCTTAAAACAAAGTAACAGTGGGGTTATAACTTTCCGTTTGTGATTTGGATGGAAAACAAATTTTATCCTTAGTAACTAACATTTTGATAGTTGAAGGGGCAAGCGTGTTCGATTGATAGTTAAAGGGGAAAGTAAAAATTATCGGGATAATTTAAGGGGCAAATACATATTTTTCCCAAATGTTTTCATACGTGGGGTTTGACATAATTTTTATCAAATTTTTTATATTTTTTACAATGAAAAAAAATTGTGTCTAATTTATGAGGGATACTAATTTGCCTAGGCGAAAAAAAAATTGAAAGGTAAAAAATAGTGACTAAAAAATATATAAGAGCTCACTGAGACAAAAATAACATTAAAAAAAAAATATCTACTTTCAATAATTATTTTTTGTCTTTATAATGAACTTTATAAAGGAGTATAATTTTTAGCTTAATTATTTTAGGGAGAGTTATCAAAAACATCCTTATGATTCCATCTTATAGAGTTCAAAAATATCCTTATGATTCCATCCTATAGAGTTTGAATACCTATGATTTCATCTTGAAATTCAAATAAATCCCAAAACACCCTTTCTCTTTCCTGATTTTCCTAATATTTCTCTCCCCTAATTTCCTAACATTTTTCTCTCCTAAACTTTCCTAATTTATCTCTCTCTCTCTCTCTCTGAAAAATCTCTCTTTCTTAATCGTATAATTCTCTCTCCTAATCTTCTCACACCTAAAATCTAAAAAAAAATTTTAAAAAAATCATGAAAATATATGGTAAATTAATGCACCACAAAACCACAACATAAGCCAAAAACATGAAAAACATGGTTGATTAATGCACCATAAAACCACATGAAAAACATGGTTAAATCATGTATTGATTTATCATGTTTACTTTGCTGAATCACCAAAGTGGTAAACTAGTAAATCACTTTTTATTGTATCAAATCACCCAATATGAAAAACCAAACAACGTTCGCGTGTCGTTTACTTCATACAGTGATCATGATTTATTGATTTTTCACTTTTACTGTATCAAATCACCAAATGGTAAATCAATAAGTCATATTCACTGTTTGAAATAATCATCTTTCAAAGGGTATGTGAACATGGTGTATTGATTTACCATTTTTATTGTATCAACGAAAAAAATCCACCATTGAATAAAAAAAAATCCACCACTAAATCGAAAAAACAACGCCACCATTAATAAGATTCGAAACCCATCACCACCATACATAAAAACATGATTCTACAACCGATCAGAGAGAGAGAGAGAGAGAAAAAAAAACCCAATCTACCGTGAAAGTGGGTGACTATCTTGATCCAGAGAGATAGTGGGGTTGCGGCTCTCATGGTGGCCGGATTCAAATTTGGGTTTGACTGAAAGGGGCTTAATCATGGATTTGGAGTTTTGGTCTTTTGGGAGTTTGACTTCTCTAAAACTGTTATGCTCCAAGATCATTGACTCGATGCTGCCGCTACCATTCTCAATCCAGGGCCACCGATGCTGTTCTCAATCCAGGACTGCTACCTTTCTCGAGTTGTTCGCAACCATCCCTAGGTAACACACGCGCACACACACACACACACAAGGGGAGAGAGAGAGAGAGAGAGAGAGAGAGAGAGAGAGAGAGAGAGAGAGAGAGAGAGAGAGAGAGATTTTAGGATTCTGAAAATATGTTAATTAGTATATAGGAACGTATCTATAGATGTATATACATCAGGACTTGTTGCCTTACCTATAACAATCAAGGCTCAAAGTTGCCTTGTTGGTAAAATGATTCTAGTTCTCTTAACGAATAACTTTTGAATTTATGACCAATAATGAATTCCTCTTCCAAGTCACGGAATTTTTCCGAGATGGAAAGATTTTGATAAAAAAAAAAAGAGAAAAGAATGGAAAGATTCACTTTTTTTGGCAAAATTCCTAACGGATTCATAAATATCCTCTCTCTCTCTCTCTCTCTTAAAGGGTATAAAGGTCCAATTATGCAATTACAGGATGTAATCAAAAGTATTCAAGTCTCATAGGATGAAATCATAATGATAATTTTGATACCGGATACCTAATTAAAATTCTCATTATTTTACTTGTAGATTCTAGGGGTGAGCATGAGCCCGCCCAACCCACCCGATCCGATCCGACCCGTAGGGATTCGGGCGGTTTTTAATGTTTGATAGGGTCGAGTTCGGGTTAAAAAATAAATAAATTTCGGGTTCCGGGTCGGGTGCCGGGTTAAAAAATTTAAAACTGAGTCAACCCGATCCGAGTTGTTTTCGTATGGTACGTGTATATACATATAAAATGAGTTTTTCCCAAAAGTTTGCTCTCTGTTAACATGTTTTGTGCTGCCCCAAAACTTTTTTACAGACTTGTCATTTTCAAGGTTTGTCAAAGTCCTCTCTCTCTCCTCTCTTTTCACAGAATACACATCTACCCCTTTACACATGTAACAATCCCAGCCATTCAACCCCATATGTAACCTAAACCAACCCCTCCCCCTCTTTTGTTTCTAGGTCCACCGCCTCTACACACACACTCTCTCTCGGAAAGATGTGAGGCTATTCCGTCCACCACCTCCAAGCACATCAGCCCTCCTACTGCAAATCTCACACAATCGATATGCCGCCGTCCACCTTCCATGCATGTCCTCTCTCTGATTTTCGAATGATGTTGGCAAGAAATCTTGTAAGAAATCTCTAATTTTTTTTCTTTTCGAATGATTTCAGTTCTTGTTAACAAACTTCTGTAAAATTTTGGGTTGTTTACAAGGTGCTTCTACTGTGTTGAATCTATTGATTTAATGGTGTTTGGAGTTTTTTTTCCCCCTATTAGTAGCAAACCCGACTAACCCGACCGACCTGACCGACAAAATCGAAACCCCACTTTCGGACGGTTCAGTCAATATAGTCGGTCGGTCTTGGGTCCAAACTTCTGTAACCCGACTAGATCGGGTCGGGTGTCGGGTGGAGGCCAAACCAGACCCGATCCGATCCGTGCTCAGCCCTAGTAGTTTCCACTCACAGCTAAGAATTTTAGTCTAATATCCTAAATTATTTTATTTATTATTTATTATTATTTTATTATTTTGTCTTATTTTATTTTTTTTTATTTTCATAGATTGAACCAAATGAGAGTGGCAGTACATGATAAGAGCATCTTCAATGGTGGGTGCCATTTTTGGGGTACCAAACCCAAATTTGACACCCTCAATTCCAAAATTTGCACCCCAAAGAGAGAATTTCCATAGACTGAACCAAACGAGAGTAACAGTACATGATAAGAGCATATTCAATGATGGGTGCCATTTTTTGGGGTACCAAACCTAAATTTGACACCCTCAAATCCAAAATTTGCACCCCAACAGTGTTTCTTTGGCCAAACTGCTCCAGTGGTGTGGGTGTCAAACTTTCTCAACTACCTTCCAACTACCAATTCTCAACTAACTTTTCAATTTCAATTAATATTTTGTTCACATTAACTATTATTTAACTACATCCTAATCACAATTCTGTTAATTTAATTTTATGAACCAACTAACTTCCAGCATAATTAATTTTCTATGCATCTCAACAAATTATTTAGGTGCCACAAACGTTAAGCACATAGAAGTATAGAACCCAAAAAAAAAAACCAAGAATAGTCATCTAGTACTAATATTTTAACCGTGAGATCAAAAGGGCAATAATGCCATTTTAGGGTTCTCATATATAAACCCACTTTACCAGAAGAAGCCTCCTCATCCTCCAGTTAAAAAACGTGAGTTGCTTCCCCTTTTTTTTTTTTTGATTTCCCTTTACTTCCCTAGCCTTACTGTTTCTCATCCGTAAAGGGGAGCAATCCCTTTAATGCTGTTCGCCAGAGAGAAAGAGGACTCAGACGAGCGTCACGGAGACGAGACGACTCAGATGAGGGCCACCAGAGACACAGATCTAGAGGATTTGGAGCCATCGATCCTAGTGCATACAAGCATCATTCAATCTTGTTTCTGTGATTTTTATTTGTTTTTGTTGGGTTTAGTAATTGAAAATGGGGAGGGAAATCTGATGTGGTAGAAATGGCATGAGCCATTTTTCCAACCAAATTTGGCCGAAAGAATGGCTCGGCCCAAATTTGGCAGGTGATATGGTTCCCTGTTGGAATTGGTGAAAATGGGAGGGGAGCCAAAAAAATGTTTATGGCACCCCATTTGGCAGGGGCGTTGAAGATGCTTAACAAACCACAAATACAACTGAAAAAACACTAAAACATGAAACTAAACACCATCTCCAATGTGCGGATGGCACAAAAAAGAAACAAGAGCATGCTTGGCTAAGATATGAGCATTTTCCACTTCATTACACGTAACCTTGGAAATTCTACAAAGAGCGGCCTTCGAAATCTCTATTATGAGGTTGCGAATCAAAAAAATCGTCAACCTTTCCTGCAATCTGCAAGCATTAATGTAGTCAGAAAATATATATTCAACATTATAATCATGGCTTAAAGACCATTGAACAACTTCCTTAATGGCTAGAATTTCAGTTTGAATTGGACTGATACTGAATGTGAATACTGCGATTTTATCTAGGGAAGTCCTGTTCAATAGAGTAACAAAAACGCCAGTCCGCACCACCCTCCTTCCATGCCCCATCCAAATATAAATTACAAACTTTCTACATAGTGTATGTGGTGGGATAAGGCTAATAAGGAAGGTGGGCTTCTTATTAAACTGTTGTCGAGGACAGTTATCTAGCATATGCCATCGAGGAGATGCTCTTTCAAACCAGTGAGCAAATATATTTAGGGTGATTCTATTAACAACCCCTCATTTTCTCCATGTAACCCACAAAAAAACTCCTTCATTTCCATTACTATGTAAAGACCAAAATGCTCCCAAACTCATCTTCTTCTTCACTTCACCTCCACCGCCACTTTCACCACCACCCCCACCGCCACCCCTTTTTCACCTTGTTAACTTCTTCTTCTTCTCACTCTCAATGGAGAATGAAGGTGTAAACATCCAATCAATGATGGGTTCCCATTTGAACATTCGAATGCCAAGAACAAATCTGAAAAAACTGCGGTTTTTTTTCGATATTCATACCCCAAAATATGTAAACTTTTTCAACATATCGATGTTGAAACTTTTCACTTAACCGAAATTATGCAAGGCAAAGTTCAATAATAAATTTTCGACTTAAGTTACTTTTTTCATCATCATAATATCGAATTCTACGCATTACATCAATATTTGCATTCCGAAAATGATACTTGAGAAATTCACAAGTTTGATTTCACAAATTTCAACATTAATAAGCTGAAAATATGGTTATATTTCGACACGTCATTGTCGAAAACAATAATATTTTATTCACATGTATTTAGTTCGACATTCGAAAGTTGAATATAGACATAAATTTCGACAGGATGATGTCGAACATAGATAGGGTCCTTTCTCACAAATTTCACAAGTATTTGGTTCAACATTAAGAAGTTGAATAGAGACATAAATTTCAACATGAGGATGTCGAAACAAAACAAGGTCCAAGGTCCAATTTTTGAAAATTCGACCTTCAATATAAATCGACATGTGGTTGTCGAAAATGGGTGTGTATTTCGACATTCAAAGTATGAAAACTGGTCGCGATGGTTAAGGGTAGTTTGGGTAGTTTAGGTGTATTTTGTGGGTTGTATGGAGTAAATTAGTTTGAGGGAATTTTAGGTGTGGGTTAGATGAAGAAAATGGGTTACATGGAGAAAATGTGAGGTTGTTAATAGAATCACCCTATATTTATGAATGAGTGATGTTATTTTTACCGACAATATATCTATTTGGCTCATGTGCTTTGTACACATTTTTATTAATTTATTGAGTGCCAAAATACTCTCACCTTCAACCTGACCCCAAAATTTTCTATTTTTTTAATTTTGTTGGGCAGCTCGTAGGGTGATCAAATTGAGAACAAGATCAATCAATTCCAAGAGTTAGGGCTATTTTCACCATGGCCGTGTAGAGAGAGCTAGATAATCACAATAACTCATCAATTGAGATTCAAAGCCAGGCCAACCTTGGCGACCGAACCCCTAAATTGAATAACTAATTAACATTAAAGCATAGTTAAATTTGCACCATGCTCAGAGTCTTGATTAAACAAGAAAGTTGTCCCATGGATTTTGTTTTCACTTTTATTTTTCGTTGTCAATTTGGTGGCATGATGGCATCATTAGATCTTGGAGCATTTTACCGAAGCAAACTCTATTCCTCTCTCCCTCCCTATTTTTCTTTTTGCCTTTTGCAGGTGTGTCATGGCTTGATGGTAGTGCTGGACTGCTGGTGATGGCTTGCAGTGTTGAGTTGGGATCTCGGCTGTCATCCTCTTGGCCATTTGTGTGGTCTGATCTGGCGGATCCTTCGGCGGCCACATCTAGAGTTCAGCCTCTCGTTGGGCTTACAGCGGCATGGGTCATCAGCAGCATGGTTGGTGGATAGGCGGTGGTGTTCTTGAAGTCTTGGCTGACTTGATCTTTCCCTCCCCTTGCTTTCGTTGCTTCGGCCACGCTTTGGGTACCTCTAGCTTCCACTGGTTTCTTTGATGGGTGTTACCACTTTCACTCCTAACAGCTAAGTGGCTAGATCTCCTCCCTCTCTCTGTTTTGGGGGCTTCGGCTCACCACCGGTCTCATTACTGGATGTTTCGGTTTATGGCCTAACGGCTTGTGTGTTCCGCTGTTGTCGTTGGTGTTTGGGTGGTCGTGTGTGCTGGTGGTTTGTGGTGGTCGCGGGCCGTGGGGTGGAGGTGACAGAAGTAGATAGTTAGGGTTTCATGTTTTTTGGTTCGGTCTTTTTTTTTTGCTTCAATGTTTTATTTGGTTTGCCTCTATTTGGGCTTTGTACGGGGTAAAATCCACGTAGCCCTGGATCACGTGCTTCCTTGATTCAACCCTAAATCTGCAAAACAGAGAAAAGGTTAGAGCACCTTTGCCTCTCGTTGGCAAAGGCCCTCCAATGCCTAAGTTAGTATCACGTACTTTTAGTGCTTAAATCACAATGCGTATGAAAATAGGTTTCACCGCGTACCTTTTGTCATGGTTATTGTCTTGTATTTATAGGGGTAGATGTTCTTCACTTTAGGCATCTCATGCCCCTGTTTCCTATTCTCTTTAGGAATCCTCTTCTTAACAGGACTTTCCTTCATGGGGCGTACTCCTAATCACATTAGGATTTCCCATACTTGTCCCTTATCTCACGGGATTGCTTCCTTATCACATAAGGAACTGTTTAAGAATATTCTGGAATGTCTCACCGCCCTATCCGTGGCGGTGCCGTGCTTCCACGTAGCTCGGCATGACTCGTACATAACTCAGCTACTCACGCTGAGCTGAGTCCATGTATCCCAGAACGCTATTCAAGCTTTTACCCGTAGCTCCCCCCAGCTCGGTCATATCAGGGTCCTCCCCTTATGACTCATACCGAGTTGGCCTTACTCATGGCCAGAACAGCTCGGCACAGGGCTCACGAATACCCTATGTGGCGCCGAGCTATTCACCCTTTCGTGGTGACTGCCATAGGCACGTGTTTTATGCCTAGTAGTAGGATAATCAGAATTTACCCACTCCAATTGCTCCCCAGCTCTGTCACTGCTGTTACTCGCCAGCGGTGTGCAGAGCTTCAACGGCTCCTGACGCATCCCCCTGCACGCCTTCCCTCCACGTGGGCAGCAACGTCGCTTTCGTATTAAATGCGAAATGACCCGTTGGTGGCTCGGATAAGCCCAAAAGACGATTCCGCTGACGTTTTTCGTGCATCATGTTCCACTTTTATGGGGTTTCGGGCGGGATAATCATTGTTTTTCCCTCCCAAATCCCCTTAAACCCAAAAAACCTCTCCCCTTCCCCTTTACTTCATACTCGTCAAAAGCAAAGAAGAGAGAGAAGAGAGTTCCGCTCGCCATTGTCGCTGCTCCAAGCTCCCTGCAACCACACCACCGGTTTTTCGTCGGAAAGCACCGTCACCTTCCGTTTCTCGTCGGAAAGCACCCTGTTAAGTTCATTTTCTCTCGTAAGTGCCCCTTCTTTTTCCGTTTGCTCGTCGAAATTTCTGTTTTGTGTCTGTCCAAGTCGCCTCTTCTAGTGTCCGTTCATCTTCTTCCCTGGGTTTCAACTGCGAAACCCTAATTTTTGGAAAAAATGGGTAGACATAGGGTTCTTCTAAGTACCCCTGAAAAAGTGATAGAATTTCGTAGGAAGTACGAAATCCCCGCCGACATTCGATTCCGGCTAAATGGGTCAGAAGACTTAGAGGAAGAGGGTCAGGATGAAGTTAAGATCCACATTCCTTTGATCTTCATAGTAGAGGGCGGCTTGAGATTCCCCTAGCACCCATTCTTCAGAGAAGTTTGCTATAGGTGTCAGCTAAACCCTATGCAGCTCTGCCCCAATTTCGTTAGGGTAGTTATGGGCACCATTGCCCTAAATAGGCTGCTCGGCCTACGCCTCGACTGGTGGGACTTACATTATCTCTATAGCGTAGTCCCCACAAACGACAACAACTACTACTTCAAGGCCAGGGACCCCAACCAGAAGCTCATCACTGACCTGCCGAATTCCTCAAAGGGAGAGGCAGATGACTACCTCATAGTCACCGGCAACTGGGAGCCCAGAGATGCCGAGGGGAGGCCCATTGGCTTTGGCTGCCCTACTTCAACAGGCCGATTACGTTAGTATTTTTCCCCGAGCTGTTTTTCTTTTGAGCTTTCCAAAATTTGTAGCTGATCATCCTTTCATAATGTTTGTTTTGCAGCGGATAATCTCAATTACGGTGGGCGCTTGATACACGACAGACTGCATTGTGAGGACATCGCCAAAGCTCTCTACTTCGACGGTTTTCCTCCAACTCCAACTGGCCTCGGCCGTTCTGCTCATCTGCTGCTGGGCTATACCCCGTCCTACTAGGGAGGAATTCGCAGAAACGGCAAGCCGCGCTCGAGGCATCCCTGGCCGCCAGCCGTTCCACTGACCATCACAGGCCGACCATCCGACCGAGAAAGGACTCGTGCTCGCAGGGGCCGAGCTAGAAGGGGCTCTGCGCGCTCTCAAACCCAAGCAGACCTTCAGCAGCAGGTGACTTTTGCTCACATCAAGGAGATTCCCACTGCCATCCCGATTCTTGTCCGCACTGACCTTGAGCCGAGCACTTCCGGCAGAGCAGCAAGGGAAGAAGACGAAGAAGAAGAAGACGAAGCGAGTGGAGTGGACTATCGTGCAATCGTCCGAGAGATTGCCGTGCGATCCTCCCATCTAGCAGACTCAGACGACTCACCGCCTCACCGGGATACTCTCCTTCACCAGACCGTTCAGCGATGCCTCTGCAGCCGATCAACCTCCTGGACCAGCTGACTCTTGGTGGAGCTTCCCGTGCTCCCCCGTCCAGCCGAACCAGCCAACCTCCTCAACTATCCCCCTCATCTCTCACCGAGCGCCAGAGGGACAAGAGGTCGGTGAGTAGCCCTCAACAAATCCAGCCTCCCGCACAGAGGAGAAGAACTGGGGATGCCAGCTTCTCCCCGTCTGAGCTTCAGCCGCTGGCACAGCCCTGGGCCCCAACACTTGCTCGCCCCGACGGTACTCCTGTCAATGACACTGACAAAATCTCCTCCACTGACGTGGCGTTCGGTGTTGCCAGGGCTGCTCTTCTTCCCAACGATATAGAGAGGGAGAAGAATAGCTCCTATGAAGTGCTGATGAAGTCAATTTTTCAGTCTAGTGCCAAGGTAAACAAATTTCTGTTGTCTCCTTCTCGTGTGTAGACCTTCCTTCGTGCTCATGTTCTGTTTCTTTTTCACACCCTCTTAACAGATCATGCAGAAGGCCCATGTGGGTTTTGAGAGAGCTAAGGAGGCCGAGAGGGAGCTGAAGAAAGAGCAGAAGAGGGCAGAGAGGGCTGAGAAGGAGAACGCCCAATACTCTCAGTCTCTGAAGGAAGCCCGAGCTGAAGTGGAGGCACTGAGATAGAAAAATGATGACCTAGTGAAGAGGTCGGAGGAAGTCGAGCTTGGTTTGAGTAACCAATTGACGGCGGCAGAGGCTAAGTGTAGACACCCCGATTTTGACTCGAGAAACTTATCATGCATCCCCGATGATGAAAATGCCCGATAGGGCATGCAGAGCTTGATTGTGAACTTGAAAACCCCTCCTAAACCTCCTCAAAATAAACCCAATCTTGCACCACCTTCTAGTACATTCAAAACCCTCTTTTTTGATATATAATATGTCCTAATCCATTTTGAAATGAGGGAGATGTGCCCGTTTTACTAAAATCACTTGTTTTCTCGACCTTCTGAGGGTAAAATGGTCACATATTTTGATGTACAAATCATCTTGGGTTCAAACCACTTGGGTTAGAAAGTAGACCTTTCAAGCTTTCCGACGCTTCAAACCATGCACAAAACGGAGTTCGGTAGCACCCGAAATGGCCCCGCGAAGTTTGGAATTTTGTAGTCCAGGCGCCTGGATTACCCTGATCCAGGCGCCCGGACTCAATCCAGGCGCCTGGATTCCCCAATTCCAGGCGCCTGGAATCACTTCCAGTGAACAATCTGCTGCTGGTTTTTGATGAAACCATGGGCTTCCTCTTTGCATTTCTCACGTGTTTTTCTCTCAGAACTCCCTCCAACAGATCATCCCTCCACATTTTGAGTTCAAAACTCATTTTCCCTCTAAAATCTACCCCAAAACTCTCCATTTTCTTGCCTATATATACATGCTCTCTCCCCCATTGTAAAGGACCAGCTCTCACCTCTCTCCCTTACTGTTATTCTGCCCAAATACTTCCAGAAACTCATCCCCAAACTGATCCCTCCATTTTCAACCATCAAAACTCAATTTTTCCCCATTCTAACTCCACAAATTCACTTGATTCTACCCATATTCCATCATCTACATCCAAACCCCCAACTATAGTGCTTACAACCAGTCTTAATTAGGCTCCATAAACTGAAAATCATCCAGAAAATCCATCCTTAGTTCATTCCCCTTTTGTTCTACTCATTTCTAGCCTAAAAACCCAACTTCTAGCCTAAAAACCCAACCTTGATCACTAGAACTTTACATACTCCAACCATTCACCATCAAAATCAATCAAAGCAGAAGCATTCAGTTTGTCTTCATTCCAAAAACCCATCTCAGTCTATGTAACCATCTTAACTTTCTCCAAAAGTTCACTAATCAAGCCAAAAGGTAGATTTTCTACCAAATATGCTCAAGTAGGCCCTGAGGGGATACCATCCAAACTCTTACTAGTTCTTCATACTAGTTAAGAGTTTGGAAAGGTTTCAAATTT
Source organism: Vaccinium darrowii (assembly GCA_020921065.1). Lineage (NCBI taxonomy): Eukaryota > Viridiplantae > Streptophyta > Magnoliopsida > Ericales > Ericaceae > Vaccinium > Vaccinium darrowii. Next base: position 46,736,726 of record CM037161.1, read on the forward strand.
CACAAAAATGGAGGTTTTTCATTAGCATTTGTTGTATATATTTTCAAAAATCAAGCATCTTTTAAGTTCATATCATATGTTTGAGTTGAGCTTGAGGTCCATTCCACTCATTGTACCCTTAAGTATCATTTAGAGTATGTGTGAATAAGTCATGAGCATTACATTTGGTGTTCATTGCTGAAAATAAAGTTTTGAAGTTGCTGTCTGGAAGGCCATCCAGGCGCCTGGATTGGCCCCTTCCAGGCGCCTGGACTCAATCCAGGTGCACCCACACCTAATCCAGGTGCCCACACCCAATCCAGGTGCACCCACACCTTATCCAGGTGCACCCACACCTAATCCGGGTGCCTGGACTTGTTCAATACGGGTGTGAGAAATGCAATCCGGGTGCAATCGTGGGTTGTCTGTGGATTTGTTTTGGGGGTTTCCAATGTTTATTAGTCTCATTCTGAGTTGTTTAATACATTGTATGTCATCGTATCATCATGCATACATAACACATGGAACATGTATCCACGCACGTCATTCGATGCATTTACATGCACTTACATAGTTTCGTGATCAAAGTCCGTTCAAACGATATTTTCAAAATCCCTTGAGCATTGAATAAAGACCGGTGGTTACACCGGGCGAGAGGGGTGCTTTAAATTCCTTCCCCTCTCGTAACCTAGCTTCCGGACCCGAGAAATCTCATTTTTGTGAGGCCAGTAAAACATTTTCTATTCCAAGGGCAAAAGAGTCATTTTTCAAAAAGGTTTCTCGGGTACGATCCTCAAATCCGGGTGGCGACTCCATTCAACCAATCAAAACCATTTTTCAAACCGCAATCGATTTCGTGGGCATTACTCCGCGGGGTGTTCACACTAAGGCAGCGGCGGAGTACGACCGAGCTGTCCTGGAGGTTACAGATCACTACAAAGCTCAAATGCCAACCGTGCAGGATACCATCTGGGGGGCGGCTTGGCGGCGTTGCCTCGAGAAGCTCGGCGTTGACGAGTCTTCTCCTCACTGGACTAACATGGAGCTGCCGAGCAATACAGCTGCTGCCGAAGCCCAAACTGATTCTCAGGCTCAGCCTGATCAGTTCGTGCCTCCCTCTGAGCAGTCGCAGATCGAAGATACCCTTACCGACCTTATCATTGCAAACGATGGCAACATTGAGAGTTCTGTTGGAGGTAATTGCCCTGATCCCAGTCATGCCACCGATGCTGATCAGCTCGGTGAAGAGGCTTGATGCCTGCTGTTTCTCTTGTCTGTTTTTAAACTCTACTCTTGGTCCTGTGTGGCTTTATTTGGCCGCCTGTGGCCCGTTGCCTTGATACTTTTGCTCCTGACCCTGCGTGGTCCTGCTCGGCCGTGTGTGGCCTCTTCTAACGTTTGGTACACTAGTTTCTCGTACTTTGGATATTTTGCTTAAGTATTTGCATGCTGAGTATAGCCTAAGTGTTTTCATACTTAGCAACTGTTGCGATGTTCATCGTAGTTTCAAGTTTTCTCATACTTGGGATTTCTTGCAATACTCGTTGCGAACCTAAGTTTATTCATACTTAGGATGTTTTACAATACTCGTTGCAAATCTAAGTTCATTCATACTTAGGATGTTTTGCAATACTCGTTGCAAATCTAAGTTCATTCATACTTAGGATGTTTTGCAATACTCGTTGCAAATCTAAACACCTCTCTGCTCCCCAATAGGAATCAAACTTTTGATAAAAAATTGCGGTTCGTATTAATCGAAATCATGATAATAAAAGATGAAAATCCATTAATGCTGGAAACATTAATAAAGACAAATCTGAATAACTAATGCTGGTGATTTTGTTCGTAATCCCAACTAGGTGCTAAAAACAAGTGTGAATTTATTCGTATTCACTAATAAGAAATGTGATTGTATTCGTAATCAAATAAACAAATTACTGGAAGAATTTTCTAAGGTTCTGGACATTCCATGGTCGTGGAACTGGGTCCCCATCCAGGTCGGCCAAGCGGTAGGCCCCAATGCCAGCGATCCCCACGATCTTGTATGGGCCTTCCCAGTTCGGTCCAAGTTTTCCATCAGTGGATATTTTAGTGTTGGCCAACACTTTCCTCAGGACTAGATCTCCGACTTTGAATTCCCTTGGCTGCACCTTCTTGTTGTAGCTCCTTCGTAGCTGTTCCTGGTATGCTGCTAAGGTAATGAGTGCTCGCTCTCTTTTTTCTTCAGCGAGATCTAGTTGCTCGGCCAGGGCTTTATCATTGCCCCCTGATTCCACAAGAGTAGTGCGAATGGTGGGCAAACCAATCTCTAGGGGAATCACTGCCTCTGTCCCATAAGCAAGGGAATACGGCGTCTCTCCCGTAGATCGCCGTGGGGTGGTCCTGTATGCCCAAAGCACGGCTGGGAGTTCATCTGGCCATTTTCCTTTCTTCTTTTCCAACCTCTTCTTGAGACTCTTTAGGATAGTCTTGTTTGAGGCCTCTGCCTGGCCATTGCTCTGCGGGTAGGCAGGGGTTGAGTAATAATTCCTGATGCCGTACTGGGCACAGAAAGCTTTGAACTTCTTGCCGAACTGGGACCCGTTATCTGATATAATGGAGTAAGGTACTCCAAACCTGGTGATTATCTTATTCCACACAAATTTTTCCACCATAGCTTTTGTGATTTTGGCAAGAGCTTCCCCCTCTATCCATTTGGTGAAGTAGTCAGTGCCAATTAGTAGGAATTTTCGTTTCCCCGTTGCCATAGGGAGAGGACCCACGATATCCAATTCCCATTGGGCAAATGGCCATGGACTGGTTAGCGGCAGCAAGTCCTCTGCTGGAGCTCGGATAAGAGGGGAATATCTCTGGCACTTCTCGCACTTCTTGACAAAAGCCTTTGCATCCTCCTGCATGTAAGGCCACCAATATCCCTGGGATATTGCTCGGTGGGCTATGGACCTACCACCAGTGTGTCCCCCACAAGTTCCAGCATGGATCTCATGGAGGAACTTCTGAACAAGGGCTGGGTGCACACATAATAAATATGGACCAAGGAAAGACTTTCTGTAAAGCTTACCTTCTGGAGAGAGCCAGAAACGTACTGACTTGGTCTTGATTTTGTGTGCTTCCCTCTTATCTTCTGGCAACGTTCCATCTCGGAGGTACGCCACTATTGGGTCCATCCAGCTCGGCCCAAACTCTGTTTCCATTACGATCTCAACAGATCGGCCAATGCTTGGTTCGTTCAGGTAATCCACCGCCACCGTGCGGCGATATTCCGTCCTAACTGCTGATCCTAAGCAAGCCAACGAATCTGCATGTGCATTCTGGCCCGAGCTAATCTGCTGGATGTGCACCTCGTCAAGTCTGTCAAGAAGGTCTTTGGCCACTTCTGAGTATGCGGCCATCTTTTCGCTTTTCGTAGCATATTCTCCTGAAAGCTGGTTAACCACCAACTGTGAGTCACAAAATATTCTCAACTTTTTTACCTTGAGTTCCAGGGCACTCCTTAGTCCAGCGATCAAGGCTTCATATTCTGCCACATTGTTAGTAGCACCAAATCCCAGCCGTAGTGCTTGCTCCAAAACCAATCCTTCTGGAGAAAAAAGTACTACCCCTGCCCCAGACCCTTTGTTGCAGGCTGATCCATCAACGTAAAGCCTCCATTCGTCTGGATCTAATTTGGCCATTTTCGTTGGCTGCTCGGGATTGTTGACTTGCTCCTTCTCATGGAGAGCCGGTGGCGGTGGAGCCACTGTTGGGGTAAATTCTGCTACAAAATCAGCCAAAATTTGGCCTTTGATTGCCGTTCTAGGCTGATAATCAAGGTCGAATTGGCTCAGCTCTATAGACCACTTCGAGATCCTCCCTGAAAAATCTGCCTTCCTAAGCAAAGCCCTCAATGGATGCTCGGTGAACACAGTGATGGGATGCTGCAAGAAGTAATGGGGCAATTTCCTTGATGTAATGACGAGAGCGTATACCAACTTCTCTAGCGGTAGGTAACGTGTCTCAGCATCTAACAATGTCTTGCTCACAAAATAAATTGGAGCCTGCTCTGTTCCCTTTATTCGTAGGAGAACCGAGCTGACCGCGTGATCAGATACTGCTAAATATAATATCAACCGCTCCCCAGCTTCTAGAGTAGAGAGTAAAGGAGGTGATGACAAGTAAACTTCTAACTCTTGGAAAGCCTGTTCCTGCTCGGCTCCCCACTCGTAGCCTTCTCTCTTCTTCAGAAGTTGAAAGAAAGGTCTGCAGCGGTCTGAGGACTTGCTGATGAAACGATTGAGTGCTGCTGCCATCCCTGTTAGCCTTTGGACCTCCTTCGTGGTCTTTGGGCTTTGAAGGCCTTGCAGGGCCGTGATTTGATCTGGGTTGGTTTCAATCCCTCTTTTAGTCACTAGGTGCCCAAGGAATTTCCCCGAGCTGACCCCAAAGGCACATTTGGAAGCGTTTAACTTTAGCTTGTATCTTCTCAGAATGTTGAAAGTTATCTCTAGATCGGCAAGGTGATCAGGCTTCAACTTGCTTTTGACTACCATGTCGTCGATGTAAACCTCCATGGTCTTGCCGAGCTGTTCCTTGAACATCTTAGTCACCAACCTCTGATAGGTTGCTCCAGCATTCCTTAGCCCAAACGGCATAACCTTGTAACAGTAGAGCCCTCTAGGAGAGATAAAAGACGTCTTCTCCTGATCGGGTTTGTACATAGCTATTTGATGGTATCCCCGATATGCGTCAAGGAAACTCATCCTCTCATAGCCTGACGTAGCATCCACAAGTTGATCAATCCTGGGGAGTGGGAAGCTATCCTTAGGACATGCTTTGTTGAGACTGGTGAAGTCCACACAGACCCTCCACTTCCCATTTTTCTTTTTGACTACAACCGTGTTGGCCAACCAATCTGGATAACTCACCTCTCGTATGGCACCTGCTTCTAGTAGCCGCTCTACCTCCTCAATCACAGCGTCTGCATGCTGTGGTGCCGACCTCCTTGCCTTCTGCACAACTGGTTTGTGCTGAGGGTCCACGTTCAAGTGGTGGCAGATGACTTCAGGATCTATCCCAGGCATCTCCTGGGGGGTCCAAGCAAACACATCGATGTGGTCCTTAAGAAAAGTGACCAAGTTTCTTTCCTCTAGCTCGGAGAGGGTCTCGCCGATCAGGAAATACTTTTCTGCATCATCCTCCTGAATCTGAATTTTCTTCAGCCCTTCCACCATCTTCTTGGTGGGATCGCCTCCGACGTCCTCCAAAGTCGGTTGGTCTGGGACTTCAACCGTTTGTACCAGCTCGGCCCTTGGGGATTTCTTCAAGACCATGGTGAAACACTGATCGGCCACCTTTTGGTTACCCTTGATGCACTCTATTCCATCTGCTCCGGGATACTTGATCTTTTGGTGATAAGTTGAGGAGACCGCCTTCATTTTGTGCATCCAAGTTCTCCCTATAATCACGTTATAAGAAGAAGGGATGTCCACCACAAGGAAATTAGTTTTTAGCACCACTGACCCAGCTCGGACGGGTAGTGTGACCTTTCCCATAGGCCACACTGTCTGTGCACTGAAGCCAACTAGGGGGATAAGGCATTTCTGCAACGAGCTTACTGGGAGCTCCATCCTTTTGAAAGTGTCGTAATACATAATTTCTGTGCTGGCCCCTTGATCAACAAGAATCTTTTCCACGTCGTACTCCCCTATTCGTAGGGTGATTACTAGTGCGTCGTTATGGGGTACTGATACCCCATCTAGGTCATCATCAGTGAAGGTGATTGGGGTCTCCGTTACCCCTTCCGCCCTCGGCCTCTTCATGCCGAGCTTCATGACTTGTTTTGCTTGTCCGTTGACCCTCTGGATGTGCCTTATTTCATTATTTGTATAGGGGGCAACTAATCCACGTATCATATGGATCGTTCCCTTTGGACCTTTCTCGTAGTCCATTTCTTCTATCAGCTCGACGTCGTTCTTGCTATCGGCCAAGAATTCCTTTAGGTGGCCCTCTGCCACCTTCTCATCCAGGAATTTCTTGTACTCCACACAATCCTCAGTCATATGCCCCCAATCCCTGTGATAGCTGCAGTGCTGATTGGTAGCCCTCCTCTTTTCCGGGTTCCCAGTCATCTTTGGGGGTCTCCTGCACCATTGTTCATTCTTGATTCTATATAGCATTTTGTAGATAGGTATATTGAAAGTTGCCATGACGCTGAAATATGACTTGGGGTCTGGATCAGCTTTGTCCCTCCTCTGCTGTGCATAATCCTTCCTTCCCGTTGTGAAGTCCTTCCTGTATACTTTTGGCTCCGTCGTCCTCCTCTCAGGGAGCTGAGGCTGTCCAGCTACAATCTTCCCTCTAGCTTGTAGGATATCATCTTCTACCCGTGCATGCTCCTGAATTCTCTCCATCAATTTGGCCACAGTCTTGACTGGGTGCATGGTAAGCGATTCTCGTAGCTTACTATGCACGGGCAGACTTGTTTTGAACGTTGCTAGAGCATATTCCTCACTACAATTTTCGATTTCGTTGAAAGTTTCCCAGTAGCGTTTCGAGTATTGACGCAAGGTCTCATCATCCCTCTGTCTCATAGAGGTCAACGCATCAAAGGTTTTTGGAGCTGCTCGGCTTGTGAGGAACCGAGCGGTGAACTCCTCTGCTAGTTGAGTCCAGCATAGGATCGATCCTTCTGGGAGCTTATGGTACCAACTCAGGGCCACTTTCCCTAGGCTGGACGGGAACATTTTGCATAGCAGTGCATCATCTTGCTCATGCATAAACATGGCCTGCTGATAGTGTTGGATATGGGCCACAGGGTATGTGTTAGTTTCATAGGGAATGAACGCTGAGTGTTTTACCCTACTCGGCGTCTTCTCCGCGCGAATCCAATGAGCCAGTGGTGACTTGGAGATCTGGCCTAGGGCTTCCTTAGCTGCTTCTCGTGCAGTTCTTAGACCTCCATCAGCTCGGCCAGAGTCCCTCCTTCTCACGTACTGCTCAGGAATATGCTCGTTAGAACCAGACCTCTCATATCTGTCCCTAGCGTGCTTTCTTCTGTCTTTTTTCTCAACAGAAACGCTCCTATCTCTCCTTTTTCGTGGAGAGGCTGCTCGGTCGGTGGAGATGTTGTCGTGATGGCGACTTTTCTTCTCTTGCTCATGGTGCACGGATCTCGTCCATGAGCGTAGGTCTTTTTCTTTCTCTTGAAGCTGCTTTTTTAGGTCCTGAATCTCTCGTTCTCGTCGAGTGACTTCACGGGTCAATTCCTCTGCCTCTTGTTCCTTTTTGTCAAGGCTATCTTCCCTATCTCGATTCCTCGTGCACCTGTGACCATCCCTCCTTGGGGGGCTCCTTCCCCGTTCACGTCGGGTGGAGGCCGCCCCACCCCTTGGTGGTGTCTTTGAGTGTCCTGCCCTTGGAGAACCATGGCGTATTAGGCGTGTATCCCTGAATTTTGGAATCTCAGGGATACTCCCTATGTCGAACCTCTTTGCTGCTGGCTTTTTCTATGGTGCTCTCAGAATCAGGGGAGTTTTGTCCATCCTTGTGTTCTTTCTCGTAGTATACACAAGCGTGGTCCCATCATCTTCCACATCCCTTCGTCGTGGAGTGCACAGAAGAGGCTCCGAAAGCACCATCGTTGATCTCTGTTGGAAGGGATCAAGCTTTGTTGTTAGCGTTTCCCACAGACGGCGCCAATTGTACGGGGTAAAATCCACGTAGCCCTGGATCACGTGCTTCCTTGATTCAACCCTAAATCTGCAAAACAGAGAAAAGGTTAGAGCACCTTTGCCTCTCGTTGGCAAAGGCCCTCCAATGCCTAAGTTAGTATCACGTACTTTTAGTGCTTAAATCACAATGCGTATGAAAATAGGTTTCACCGCGTACCTTTTGTCATGGTTATTGTCTTGTATTTATAGGGGTAGATGTTCTTCACTTTAGGCATCTCATGCCCCTGTTTCCTATTCTCTTTAGGAATCCTCTTCTTAACAGGACTTTCCTTTATGGGGCGTACTCCTAATCACATTAGGATTTCCCATACTTGTCCCTTATCTCACGGGATTGCTTCCTTATCACATAAGGAACTGTTTAAGAATATTCTGGAATGTCTCACCGCCCTATCCGTGGCGGTGCCGTGCTTCCACGTAGCTCGGCATGACTCGTACATAACTCAGCTACTCACGCTGAGCTGAGTCCATGTATCCCAGAACGCTATTCAAGCTTTTACCCGTAGCTCCCCCCAGCTCGGTCATATCAGGGTCCTCCCCTTATGACTCATACCGAGCTGGCCTTACTCATGGCCAGAACAGCTCGGCACAGGGCTCACGAATACCCTATGTGGCGCCGAGCTATTCACCCTTTCGTGGTGACTGCCATAGGCACGTGTTTTATGCCTAGTAGTAGGATAATCAGAATTTACCCACTCCAGGCTTATAGCGAGAGAGACAAAAGTTAACTAATCTGGGGATCATTGAATCAAGTTCAAGGTACGGGTTGCATAATTGTACAAAGAAATTCATAATAAATTCTAATTGAAGGCGGAGCACGTACTTTCTTTTAGTGATAAGATCGAGAGAATCCAAAAAGCGTCTGTTGCGCAAAGTTTTTTGACTAGTCCAAAAGAGTTGAACAAAGAATGAGCCTAGAAATAGCATAATGATGCTTGTCCCTTATTAGGTTCAGTTTGGATGACAGTAATCTCAAGGGGAAATGCCTTCAATCCATGATTCCAAGTTTTTTTGATTCCGACATTTGAAAGAGACAGGAATAAGAATGTGATTCCTGATGACATATTCAACCAGGAATCACATTCCCAGACTGAGTGAGAATCTGATCCCTCTCATACCACATGGAAATCTCAGATTCCTGTCTCATTAATTAAGAAAAAGAGATGCTGACTTTAATATTTTCAAAATAATTCTTTCTTGCGTAAGATAACTAAATTAATCCAAACACTGAAATAAAATTCCTCTAGGTATCTAACTCCTAGGAATTCGATTCCCAGTAATCATATTCCTATTCCTACCCAAGAGAATTCTAAGGAATTTAATTCCCGGTAATCATATTCCTTTTCCTACTCAAGATTTCAATCATTCAAACATAGCCTTAGGGTGTTTTAGTTTCTCCAACCCTTGGTTGAAATCTCTTCTCCTCTCCCCCCATCTTAATGTACCATTTGTCAAGATTTCATCAATAAACTTGTTGCCAATAAAAAAAAACCCCCAAATTTCTTGCCTTTTCATTTGAAAATTAATGTTTGGTATCACAAATTATCAATCTGCCAAGGTTCAGCAATTATAGGAGTGTTTGGATGGCAGCTATCTTTAGGGAAAATGGGAATATGATTCCATAACTCTAAGATTTCCATGTTTGGGGTTGTGATGGAATGAGAACATGATTACTTATCTCCCAATTCAGGAGCAATCATATTCCTAAATAGAGAGGAAATCTCAAACCTCCACTACCCCATGGGAATTTGAGATTACGGTGTAATCTCAAATCAAAAGTCCAATTAAAATCTCTTATACCCCCAAGACCTACCTTGATTTTCCCCCTGTTCTCTCTCAATTTTCCGTCCAACCACCCACGTTTCTCTCCCTCAATTTTCCCTCCAATCCCTTTCTCTATTCCCGCCTTTTTATTTTTATTTTGAGTGATCCTGGAAAAAAGATAGCATCTTTTTCACTCTCAATGGAAATCTACAAAAAATTATATGTGGAGAAACTTCTTCTCGGAGGTTGAAATGAGAAATTTTACTTGTAGAATGTACTTTGGAAGATTTTATGACTTTTTTAATTGCAAGTGTTCTGACAGTTTGGCATTTTTTGTAGTCCATTGTTGTTTAATTATTGGCGTGAAGGATTTGTGATGTTTAATAGACATTAAAGGGCAATCTTGGAAAATGAAGTAAAAAATGCATTTCATTCCTAAACTTCAAAATTATTGAACCAAACACTTGAATAGGAGTTTATTCTCCTCTTTTTTTCCCTTACTAATATTCCCACATAAGCCAAACACTTCAATAGGATTACCCATTGTAGACACCCCAATTTTGGATACCCGTACATGCCGAAAGACGAAAGAACTGACTTGCAACTTGTCCAGAAAAGTTGGAAACTCAGCCTTGCAGGCCGCACGGTTCCTTCCTCAAGCCGCACGGCTTACATATTTTTTTATGCGCCGCGCGGCTCCTCCATGGACGCCGCACGGCTCCCCCTGGGAGTCGCACGGCTTGTTTTCTTATCTTCTGGAATTTCTGACAAGGAATATCATCATTGATCGACCGCCGAATATCATCATTTTTATTCTCCCATTTCGGTTATAAATGGAGGCTCCCTCCTCACAGAAACACACAGAAAAAAAACCATACCCCGAGAGAATTTCCGTTCGATTTTCCGGCAAAATTCTCATCCGAAACTGCCAGCAAAATCCCTCACAACCTCACACCTCCCATTCCCTTCCGATCCCTCTATACCATTCCCAGTCATACCAAGTCTTGATCCTACAAGTTCGAACCCGAAGAATCCGAAGTTTCCGACCTCCGTTTCAAATTCCAAAAAGGTATAAACCGTTTTCGCACTTCGATTTTCGAATCGCAGCTCTCCGAGGGCATTCCCGAGTTAATAACGGTTTCAACAACCGTATCTTAACTCGGTAAACCGTTTTCAAAACAAAAACCGGCTTTTCAGAGCCAGTACTGGGCGATTTTTCTCAATAAACGCGCGGTACGATCCGTACCGAAAATAAGTTTCATTTCAATAACTTGTTTACAAACAAAAACAACTTATTTGGAGTAGATTTGAAGAAGAAAATCAAGTTTTGAACAGGGTTTTGGACCCACTGGTCCTGAAATAAATTTTTTTAAAATAGGGTCGCACGCAAGCCGCGCGGCTTGTAGTGTAGGAGCCGCACGGCTCCCGTTTAAATAAAAAAATTTCCTCTGTTTTTTCTCTATTCGTACTCTGTTTTTTCCTGATTTCTCTGCAACTCTTTCTCATTTATTACACTCCCCCCCCTTTTATTTTCTTATTATTATCATTTAGTCATTTTGTTTAAATTTTATTTCCGTTATGGTTTTAATTTATTTCTTTATTTGCTTGTTTATTTGTCAAAACTTTCAACAAAATATCTTCTACAAAAATCCCACAAATTATTTAGTAGAGACCGGGAATCTCCCGAGTGAGCGGGGTGCTTTTTAATAAAACCTTCCCCGCGCGTAATCTGGCTTCCGAATCCAAAAAGAATCTTTTCGCAGATCAAACCCTTTTCCAAAACGGCATGAGAGTCAACAATTATTCTTAAAACGGTTTCTCGGGTACCAAACATCTTCCAAATTTTAAACCCCGGGTGGCGACTCACATTTTTTATTTTCAAACTAATCGCACACGAAAGAAGAGCCGCGTGGATCTCACCGTCCACACCCATGTATTGCTAGAAATAAAATTCCCATGAATAAGATATCCATTCCTAATATTTGATTCCTGCCATCCAAGCACAGCCTATACAATAATTTTTATTTATAAAGGCAAAAATTGTCTACTGCTAATCCATCATGATTATAACTCCAAATTGGACCTCGATTTTGACCAACCTTGTTAGTTTGTTAGAGCGTCTCTAATCTTTACTCCTTTTCTACCCATACCTAAAATTTGAGTACAAACCCTTATATATTATTCATCTCCAATGCCATACCATTTTACCTACTCATTTTGAGTTTTACCCCTGTAGTGGGCAGGAATAATTAAGCCCAATAGGCACAAATTTTCTACTACTCATACCCAAAATTTGAGTAAAAACCCTTGTGTATAATTCATCTCCAATGCCATACCATTTTACCTACTCATTTTGAGTTTTACCCTTGTAGGGGGCAGGAATAATTAAGCCCAATAAGCATAAATAAGCCTGAAGAGGCCCAACCACCATAAACCATTTACATTCCAGAATGTTCGAAAATGACCGCTTGACCTTTGTCATCTTGGCCTTGCCGGATCTCTCATTTGGGTCATGCCCGGGAGGTAAAGATTGGGCAAACATGAAGGTACAAGTATATTTGCCTCGGTGTCGAGGTACCAATCTCCGCTCAGTACGTGCTATCGCCATATGGCCTTGTTGCGGTGTGACATTCAGCGATTGTACAGTGTGAGATACGTGGCACAAGTCTCCTTATGACACGTGGCTCAGCCTGTGCACCATACCTTTAGAACAAGATCAGTCGTAGTCTTATTCGGCCACGTGGCACCTCTATTTACTATACATACGTTCCCAAGATCAACCCAACCAACACACAACGCCTATGGATCATCGTGCATGGCATTCAGTCAGAAGGTGGTGGTTGAGAGCCGATTGTCAAGCAAAGGATGTTGATGATGTCATCTCGGCATGAGGAGGGCACGTGGCATCCGACCCCTCGAGCCCAAGGCACTCCTATACATACTACAGTGATAAACCTTAACAAGTATGCCATTTTTTTGCCTACTCAAAGCTCTGTCTTTCCCTTCTCATTTAAGGACCGACCTTGCCTTATGGTCGTCTTTGACCAGTTGGGCACCAATGTGGTTCTTTGTTTTGTAGAGCCAAAGAAAGGAGGGCTAGTCACAGCCAAAGTTCAACCAGAAAAGTCAAGGAGAGGAGAGGAAAGTTTGGACACCACCCCACAATCCTTTTTCTTATCCAAATTTGGGGAAACCCAAATCTATACCTTTTTTTTTCCCCCTGTCCTAACACCTCTTTCATTTTCTTATTATGTACAAAGGTGCCATTTTAACCCATATTTTTTTAGGGAAAACATAAAAAAAAAAACACTAAATTTTGGTTAAAAAAGGGGATTAACATTAGAGAAGGCATACCCAAATAAAGCTTTTGATCAAAAATTTCAAACAAATATGAATAAAATAATGGATCAGGACTGCAGATGCTCTTAATAGTCCTTCTAATGAATCTCACACTAGCAGGCAGGGAAAAAAGCGGCTAAGATTTGATGCTAGTAATCATGGGCGGAGGGAAGAAGATATGGTCACTTGACCTCACTCACTTTAATTTCTCACATGAAAAGTGGATAGTTTGTAGCAAAATTTTACTCCTATTTTGACCCCACAAAAAAGAATTGCCCCAACTTGCTTCAAATGTATAGAACCCGAAACATTCTCTTCTTTTGAGAGTTGATAGTATTGGGAATCACACTATCTTGCGTCGTTTTCAAAATATATTAACTTTTTAAGACCGATAATGAAGCACATTTATGGTTGTCAATGAATATCTACCTCATAATTAACCTCTTACCTTAGTTATTTTTTTGGATTACCAAATAGGAAAAAGCAGATTTTTACCGCGAAGTCTAGAAAAGATACATCTAATTACCATTTGGGTAAGTCACTTTTATTAATTACCATTAATGTAAGTCACTCTTTTTTTAAGTTTAGGTTTATGGTGCACTTTCCTATTATAGAGTTTTAGTGGTTTAGGCACTTCCATATGGTACCCTAGGATTTTAGGCACTTTCATAGGGTAGCCTAGGGTTTAGGGTACATTTTCCAATTATAAGATTTTACGGGGCGTTTGGATGGCGGATTTGATTTTGGGTAGATTTGTAATGAGGGCGGATTTGATGGTGGATTTGTAATGAGGGCGGACCCACCTCCTAAGGAGGGTGGATTTGTAATCCGATGTTTGGATGGTATTTTGAGGAAGGGGATTTGGAAGGTGGATATGATAGGATAAGTTATCAGATGACTTAAATGCCCCCGATTTATTAATGTAATGGAAAAATTGGATAATTAAAAAAAATTACAAATGTTGACTCCAATTTTTCTATACATATTTTAGTGCTGAAAATAAATTAAAATTTATATTGTTGTGAGTTTTTAAATTAAAATCCAATGGCTTACACTGCCCAAATACCATCCAATGGCCAAAATCCATTTTAATAGTCCCAATTACCCACCCCTCTTGTAAAACCCTCCAACCACAATCATACCATTCTCTCTGCTCCACCCACACCAGTCCCACCATTGCCAAACTCATTTCTCTCTCTCCTCCAACCTCACAAATCCTAACCATCACCGATTGGATCAGAGTTGTTTTGCAAAATCCTAATTGTGAGTTCTAAATCGATTAAGGGGTCTTTGTCAAGCTCGTCACAGTCCAGATTGTCCAAGTCGATCTGTTTCTGGATTTCTTTCTTTTGGTGTTTCTTCAACAACCATAACAATTACTGGTTGCATGTCCAAATTTGTTTTCTATTTTTCTGTTTGTGGAATCTGTGTATGTGTATGTGTGCTGTTCATGATCAACCCCCAATCGAAACCACCACCTGTTAGGCACCTCTCTCTCTGATTTTCCTGGCCAGAGAAGGTAACGCAGAAGGGAGAAAAGGAGGTGGGTTTGGAGGGGTAATTTCGACCCAAAAGAGGCCGGATTTGCCAAGCAGTGGGTTGAGGGAGGGCTTGGCAAATCCACCTTGTGGTGGATTTGGATTCCCAATAGTAATTTAGTCCGGCCTCAGAAAATGCAAGCCAAAGACCTGATTTGAGATGAGAATGGATTACAAATCAGGGCGCATCATAAATCCACCCTCATCTCTGGCATCCAAATAGCCCATTAATGGTTTAGGCATTTTCATTGGGTACCCTAGGATTTTAGACACTTTCATAGGGTACCCTAGGACTTAGGTTTATGGTACACTTTTCCATTATAGGTTTTTAGTGGTTTGGAGACCCCTATGGTTTAGGTTTAAACACTTTCATAGGGTATCCTTCAAACACTTTCGTATGCTTTGGGGAGTTGAGGGGAGAGAGAGAGAGATTGTGCCCATGTGAGCTAGGTAGAGAGAACAAATCTTGCAATAAAAGAGGAATTTATTATTTACCCATGTGTGTGTAAGAATGGAGAGAGAGAGAGAGAGAGAGAGAGAGAGAGAGAGAGAGACTTGTGTGTGTCATTGGTAACCCCAACAGAAGTTGGTTGTACTTTTCCAAAACCCAACTCGAGTTGGAGGTGCATGGAAAAAAAATTAATCAAAATGAGCGTAAGCTAACAAAAACATGTAAGAGTTATGAAAATAAAGAAAGAAATAGAACGGATTACAAGAACTCCCCAAGTGCCAGGAGGGAGGAAGACACCCTAGCCGCATACAAGGGTACCACATGCAACGCAAGTAGCAAAATTACAATTCCCTTCCGTGGCAGAGAGGTGAAGGGATCGAGTGAACTAGCTAACTCGGTTGTGGGCTTCTTGTTTTTTGTTAGCGAAACCAGATCGTTGGTCGTTTTGCCATATCGGCAATATGGTAAATCCCATGCAATAGCTAGTTATTGAATTGTGAAGGAATACTTGAGCTGCACTTGGTTCTACCATACCCATAGAGCCCGTCACAAAATGCTCGTCGACTGTCAACCCATTACGGCTGTAATGCAAAGAGAATAAAGCCTTCATCGATGTTCATTGAAGAACCTATTAGCATTTAGCTACTGTATATCCTGCTCCATACACCATAGATTCAAACACTACGAGAAGCAGAAAACTAAACGTCCAATGTATATGAAACTCTGTAAACAACCAAAGTATTAGAGATCTGGGAAGAGCATCTCTAATGCCCGGCATGATTTTATACAGGTTGTATATGAAACCGCAACGTATTGTCATCCAAATCCCAAGGAGAGGAGGTAAATCATGATGGAGCAAACTGATGTACAATCACAAAAAATAGAGCGTGGCGAACATGGCACATAAGGCTTTGAAAAGAAAAGAAAAGCAAGGGGGAGGAGGCGCTCAATCACATTGCACCAGCCACTGTTAAAAGAGATGTAGATAGTAAAAATTACGCCTTCTGAAATTTCCCACTATTTATTACGCATTCATTAATAATGCACAATACAGAGCACACAGCAAAGCCAGGACACAGCACACAGCAAATAGGTGTACTAAATGTTTCCAACTCCTCTTTATTAGGCACACCATAACCAACTAGGAGTAATAACGATAACAGAATAATCTTGACCAACTAAGATTTCCCAACAGCATAGATAGAAACACTCAAGACTACTCATGAAGGGAACACCCAGCATCTTCAACAGTCTTCCATATAGGTCACAAATGAGCTTCCATACCTGGAGCTCCTCAATATCCTGCAAAAAGACATCCAGAAAGAGATCAACATAGCGAAAGACAAACGTGAGGCTTCCTCAACAGCAGATAAAATCCATGCATGAGAGAAAGAGGTTCAATGACTTACAGTAGGGAATAATTTTCCACCGCTGATTGTCACCTTTCAGCCATTCCCAAAGAACAATGGTAGTGCCTTCACGAACACCTCCATGGTTTTTATCACCATTAAAAGCATCAACATTGAGGCGAATGTTATTAACCATCCTAACTGTTCTATAACCATCGCCCAAGTCCTTGCTATCGGTCCACAGTACCGACTCATCAAGAACATCTGGATTATAAGGTATCAGCTGCACCTGCACAGTAAAAATTATAGGCCGTTTGACCATTACCAAATGTGAAAGCATCAGTGGCCAAAAAATGGTTGCCAAGAAAATACTCAAACAAGGAACAAAGTAGGCAATTCCTAGACAAAACACGAGAGTCCCTTCCAAACCCTACACCTATTTTACTTCTCCAGGTGCCTCAAAGCATGAAGGATGAAAAGCATGCCCTGCTTTTCGACATCTGATAGTTCACTTGTGTTGGACAAGCATAATAAGTGGATTGCTCAAGTACAGCATAAATATCCATTCTGATTAACGTTAGTGTTCCAAACGCTGGTACGTCTTAGGAGCATGGAAAAGGCCCTAAAGACGTGACATGTAGTGGGTCGTTTGCCGACTGGATTAGTTTTGGGTGGATATAGAATGAGGGGAGATATTATATAAGGGGGGGATGTCTATATAGGGGAAAAATGCTCTAGATGGTTTGTTTGAGTAATTTATAGAAGATGGGACCTGAATATGGTTGGTTTGTTTTGGGGTGGATATGAGTAGGTGGATATAGATTTAAAAGGAAACAGTGGCATTTGTAATCAAGAAGCCACATATAATAAGGATAGGGGAAGTGGTGGTATTATGATATCCAGCTCCTTCCTTATATACTATCCGCCCGGATTTCTGATTCGGCTAATATTCACGTACCGAAACCTCGAATATATGTGTGTCCATGATATCATATCCGGCTGGATATAGTATCCAGCTTCCATATCCCATCGGCAAACGACCCGTAGCATTCCATGAGCTCAAGCAAAATGTTGTTGATTATGGGTAAGACTTTGAAACTTAAACATACATTAGTAGCTTACTTAACTACAGTTTAACTTTTATTCCTCTTAAATTTGCAGATGCTCGGCTAAAAATTCTGAAGGGTTTATGGATAGATAACATCAGGTTACACTTGACAAATGCTTCCTGCTATCAAAGTGAGAAAGCCGATGGATGAACTAACAAGCATGAATCTAGGTTTTTCCCCGCCAAGGGATGCATGGCTAGGTTTGTAGTCGAAGGATACAAGCAAAAATGAACACGTTGGTTATTTTGATACCTATTCACCATCTACAAGTATAACATCAGTTTTTTTTATGTAAACTGCTAAATAAATGCCAAGACATCTTTTTTAAATGGCAACTTAAACAAGGGAATATGAAGCAACCATTCAATGTCCCAAAGCAAGAGAAGAACGTGAGCAAATTTGTTAAATCACTTCATGGATTAAAATAAGCAACTAAGCAGCAGGCCAATGGCATGAAAAGTTCGTCAAGTATGGAAAATTTTATGAACTTGACAAATGTGTCTATGTCAAATCTTAGTTGCTGGACTCGCAGTACACGAGGAATCATGTTAGAATCTCCCTTGCGTTGATAAAGAAACAACCTCGCTCCCAAGATCCAGGTTCAAAGGATAACCAAATTGTGTGCTACTCGGTAGAACCATTGGGTAGTTATCTCTACTACTTCCCCTGCCCCCACCACCCAAATGATAGAACATGATGCTCGCAAAGTCTTTATGATAAGTTAGCCTTCTCACAGTTTTACGTGTTGAAAATCTAAGTAAAATATAGTAGGATATTCTAATAAAGATCACCCATATGAGTGTGAAGTGGAAGCTTCAATGGTAAGTACAATGCTAAATTCTCTAGAGCACTCGTGAAATTAAGGAATTAAACAACAAACTCAACACAACCATGAGAACCAATTGTGATTTGAAAGATCGTCCACGAAGTCAAGTGGGTTGGTATGTGCTGCAGGACTATAATGTTCGCTAATTAGCTTTGAAATCTGACAGTTTCTCACAAGGAAAGCCTCGGCTACCTCCCTATGTACTCAACTTTTGAATGCACCATTCAAGTTTTTTCTTTCAATAAAATACTCTAGATTACAAGTAATACCTGTTGTGTGCCACCCACGGATCAAACCAAACACACACAACGCAGATTGAGAGAAAAAAATTCCACTATTCACAACCAATAGTTTACAAAAAAAACCTCTCTCTGGAGGAGAAGCTCCAATTTGAGCTCGGACTCAACTCACTCACCTCTGGTTCTCTCTCCCTCACAAAGCTTCTCACCAATCTGTGATTCACCATTGATTTGTCCACACTCCTGCACACTATACATGCATGTATAAATAGGCATATGGGAAGCCAAGTGCAACGACCATATTTAGATATGGCACACCAACCAAACAAAGGCTTCTCTTCAGTGCACCTGAAACCTGTGCTGATTTCAGCTTCTAGAAGATAGGGTTTGGTTTTTGATTTGTGACCCAACCCTCACAATACCGACAGGGTCGGTATGTCCACGATCCGTTAGGATTAGTTTGTTGATTATTGCCACAATTAACAGATTACAGTAGGACTCGACCAAAAGGAGTAACAAAAAAAAAACTTCAAATTCTTTTGGCAAAACTAAGAAACGTTTTCACATTTACAAGAACGAAAACGGATATGCACCTATCGATAGGTAAGTAAACATGAACATACTGGGTGAGTAGCGCCGATAGAGTGCTTCATGGCCTGACCAGTAGCCTTATTCACTAGAGCAAAGCTGGGAAAGCCCTCTTCGTCCTTCACTTTTGTGCTGTACTTCTCATCCTTGATCCAGTGCTAGGATACAGTAATAAGAACGCCCGAATCACATTACGACAGTTGGAACAATTAATCCGTAATGACTACTAAGAAAGAGAATAAATTGAATGAAAGCATACTTGGAAGGGATCGGAGGGGTTGGAAGGGGCAAGAATGACCTTTCCGTCACGGATGGTGAGAGAATAATTAGTCGCGGCCTTGGTGAAGACCCTAACAGTAGGCTTAGTTGCGGCGGAACCCTGTTGGTTTTCATGGTGGTGAAGGAAAGATGGGAGATGGGGACGATAGGAGTGATGCCCTTCAGATTCGACATGTTCATGTTGGACGACCGTCGAATACTCAGTCCGATCTGGCGGTTGTTGGGAAGGGTAACCGTGACCCGATGACGAATAATTGAAATTCTGTGAGTGTGATGGTAGCGGTGGTGGTGGCTGAGAATAATAATCTGAGATCGGGGGGGCACCATACGATCCTCCGCCTCCACTTCCACTGTCATACACAGGACGATGGGGGTTTACCTGCGGCGGTGGCGGCGGCGGATCGTAGGCGCCGTAATATGAAGGAGGTGGAGGAGGTGGAGGTCCATCATCTCTGAAGCTAGGTGGCGCTGGTGGTGGGTATTCTTCTTCATCCCTGGGGTTGTGATGTTGATGATGATGATGAGTGCTGTGGTGTCCGAAAGGGTATCCTTCCATATTTTGATGTCGAAGCTCAGCTAGTGAAGCAACCCCCCCTATCACTTACAGAGAGCACTGCAACTTGGGTTTTCCAGATCCGATTTGATTTTGTTAATAGCTGCTGCCAAGTGCATCCAATGATTCCCTGATCTCAAAAAACGAGCAAAGACAGCAGTATTGTACTATTGTAGGAGTAGTACTTATTATTACCATGTCATACTCCATAGGACGCGGTGTCATAGGCGGCTCCACATTGCTCCTTTTTTTGAACATCACCCAAGCAAGGGGTGTTTGGGTAAAAAACCAAAAACCAAAAACCAAAAAACCACTTTTGTCCTTATTCAAATTTTTTTTGCATTTGTTAGTTTCGCGTCAAGATTTTGTGGTTTCTAGATTCCTCTCGGCGAGACGAATCTAACGAGTATTAATTTATGGTCAAACCAAATATTTTTTTGAATAAAGCCGAAATACTTGGATTATTGGCCAATAATCCACCTATTTTGGCTTTATTCAAAAAAATTTGAGTTTTGACCATAATTTTATACTTGTTAGATTCGTCTCGTCGAGAGGAATCCAGAAACCACAAAATCTTGATGCGAAACTAACAAATACAAAAAAAAATTGAATAAGGACAAAAGTGGTTTTTTGGTTTTTTGGTTTTTGGTTTTTTACCCAAAGCACCCAAAAATACTCCTAGTTAGTCAATAATGATACGGGCACAAACTGTGAACCACAGTCAGCCACAACCTTGCACTGTTCACGTGGGCCCCACGCGGGGGCCCACCCACTTTACCCCAAAAAAAAAATGAAAATTTCAAAATTCCCAAATTTGGGGTTTTGGCTGCCATTTTCGCGGGCAGACAAGCAGAGAGCGAGAGAGAGAAGAGAGGAAGAAGGAATCGGCCCAACCTCCGACCTCACTCCTCCGACGTCCGACCGCCCTTCACCGGCGGCTCATATCCGGCCTCACTCCACCACGACGACGCCCACCCCAAGGTCTCTCTCTCTCTCTCTCTCTCTCTCTCTCTCTCTCTCTCTCGACGCCCACCCGAAATTTTCAAAATCCCCAAATCTGGTTTTTCGATTCTGCCGTGTGTATCAGTATCTGGGTTGATCGTGATTCTACGTGCTCAATCATGCATTATCGGTTTGAAGAAACGTAAAGTTGGAGTTTTTATACGGATTACGATATTTTCTAGAATCGATTAAAAAGTTAGGGTTTTGTTTTTTGGCTTTTGATTGTGGAATCTGGGTTCTCTTTAAGTTCAACAATAGTTGGATTTTGTTAGAGTTACTGCAATGACGGTTTTTTTCTGGGTCATTGCCACCACCTAGATGTGGTCACACAGCTACTATGGTTGAGAAACAGTTGCTGGTCTATGGTGGACAGAGGTGAGACTCCCTTTGTCAGCCCCATTTTCTTCTTCAATGCCCAAAATGATTCTGCACTCTATTGTAGGAAATGTCCAGCATTGGGAAAAAGTCAATGTATAGATAGAATGCTAAATTAGAAAGTTTATGATATTCCAACTTAATAATGGATACATATGATAAGGTCTTCTTGATTGTACTGCAATCATACAAACAATTAGCTGACTTGACTTCAATTGATGCCTTTCAATGTGTCTAGAAATTAAATTTGCTTGCATTCAGCTATGGTGTAACAATTGATAGAGCAGATTTCCAATGTAGGAGGTGGAGGGCCCATCATGGATGACTTATGGGCTTTGAAAGGTCTTATTGAAGAAGGTATTATATTTCTTTGCCTTTCCTCCTAATTTTGTACGTGTCTGGTGTGAAGTTACTTGCAAGGGATACAAGGTTATACCCCATCATTACTTGTGTGGGATTTAAAGCTACGTACTCCTTCTTGCCTTCAAATTATAATTGTTTCTGTGTCGTTTGTTATGCATTTTGTCTGTCATGTGTCGTGATAAGTTATTGGCCATCGCTATATTTTCAAGACACAGGACACATTCAATGAGCACTTGCTCGAATCTTCTACGGCCTTCTTCCTTTTTGAAATAACTAGCAAAGATCAGTAGTTCCAAGTCAAGGATTAAGCATTATGGTGGTGTTGACCTAAGTACCTATTACACAGTAATTGATCTTAATGGTAAAACTCCAATGTCACAAACATAATGAATTGGCAGCATTTCAAGACAGATACCAACAAAAGGGATTCCACAAGTATTGAACAGAATGTGGACAACTGCTATGTCTAATTCAAAAAGGTCTGTGTCCTCAGTGTTCGTTACACTTACTGGTGTTTTGACCCATGTGCGTGATCATAGTGGTCACGTTAGAAGCTCGTATCCGTATGGCTGTGAGCTTGAAGAATTAAATATTTCCTGGTACGGGCAGGAGGATTGGGGGGCAGCGGAGGGAATGGCCACGGTGCCACCCGAAGAAACTCTTAGAAAGCATCAGTTATGTTCATGCTTGCAGGCTCTCTGATATTCTTGGTGTTATTTTTTTCCCTATACTTTAATGCTTACCTATCACTTTCTATAGATATCAGTCTAGCGATAGACAACAGACAGAGAGTATAGTTTTTCTTTTATAGTGCCCCAGTCTTTCTAAGTTTTTCACTGGCATTTTGAGTATATAATGTAGTTTTTCATTTGCCACTGATAAATCTGACTTCTATTGTGCACTATATTTCCACTTGAAGCAGGTACTTCTTGAAGTTATATGATTCGACAAAATGGGGCAAAGGAATATGATGTGCCCTAATCAAATGATCGATATGGAGCTGGATCAACAAACTCAGTCCAGTGTCCATCCTGAACTTGTGTTATCTTTGGGAGATGATAGGACATGCGACTTCACTGGACCATTCCCTCAGTACAAGGGAACTCATCTCCACCATAAGGAATGCAGTCCGTGTTGTAGTTATCCAATCGCTTATTGGGATTGTAATTTGTCGTTTATTTGTTATCCACCTTTTGTATAGGTAATTCGATATGTAATATGGTGAGGTACTGGAAAACAGTGAATTCGAATTCTGTTTTGCTTCGAAGGTTATGTAATTAATGACAAGGTTATGCGAAAGATTGTAGTCTGTTTTGTACCAGTACTTCTTCTTTGGGTTATTGGATTACATTAAGTCAACTGTTCCATACTCACATTGTTAGCTATGCTTTGATGATACTTTTTGTGTTATTCTATCGCCTACTTTTATGTTGTGGATTACTAGTTGATTGTCTGATGAGACGCTAATGCGTCGGGTATGCAACAAAATAGAGGAAATGCTGCCCAAATTTTTTCAAAAGTACCAACCTAAATGCTATTTTCAGCGAGTATAAGTCCATTTTTATGCACTTTTATACCAAGTTTCAGCAACCTAAATGCTAAAATGCTATTTTCTGCACTATTATAGCAGTTTCTGCACTTATAGAGCAGTTTTCACCAACCTAAAGTCATTTTTTTTGCACTTGTAAAACAGTTTCAGCTACAAACAAGACACGATACGGACACGATACGTGGAGACACGATACGGACACGATACAAACAAGACACGATACAAACAAGAACTACCCCTGTGCCATCACCACATTATACCTCTCTTCATTGTTCTCCACCAAGTCGGCAATCTCCTTATAGAGATTGCAAACATTGTCATTCCGGCAAGCTTCTTCATAATATGCCATATGCACCATCGATGTCGGGTATTGGGGAATATATTCTCTATGGCATTCCTCATGGCGGCGCATTGATCGGTAATAATTGCATTCGGAGCACGACCCGACATGCATGTCAACCAATTCTTAAATAGCCAGGCAAATGACTCCGTATCTTCATGGGAGATAAGTCCACATCCCAATAATACCGAGCTACCATGATGAATTGACGCCTACGAAAGGAGCAAAAGGCATGTCGTACCTGTTGACGAGGTATGTTGTGTCAAATGTCACAACGTCACCAAACTCCTTACAAGTTGCCCTACTCCTTGCGTCGGCCCAGAATACATTCCTTAATCGACCCTCTTCATTCAAATCCACTACATAAAAGAAGTCGCCGCTGTCAGCTTGCATTCTCATGAAATATTGATTCATTGCCTCAGCATCTCCTTCCGTAAGTTGTAAACGTAGTTGTAAACGTCGAACCTTATCCAAATAATTCCGGCAATCCCTCGGCAAATATGGAACCTTATCAGGTCCACCGGCTTCAATTTGAAGCGAGTCAATACTCTTATTCAGCCTGATCCCAGCTTTGTCATTCATCACAAGAATCCTTTTGGTACTTGAATCAAGTACCCTATTGCTCTTAAAAAATCTAGACTTTCCCGGACTTTGTTCATGATTGTGCTCCAAGATAACCCGACTTACCCTCCACTTTCTCTCTTGGGTCAAACAAATATTAAGGTGAGCCGGACATTCTGTTTTTGACTGTGGACGTGGCTTGGCAAGGTTGCTTCCTCTAACCCTTGCCTTTCCACCTTTGCTGCATTCATAAACTACATGGGTCAAGACCCCATCTTTTCCCTTTTTCGAAGTCCTTTTAGCCACTGCAAACCCCTTTTCTTTTGCAAATTTGGAGTAATACAAATAAACATCATTGGGGCTATCGAATTCCATTCCCATCTTCGGTTTCTCAACTGTATCATCAGAATTCTCAATTGCCGCTTTACCATCACCACCATCCTTTATTGGAGAATCATTTGTAACCTCTTCTTCTTCTACGCTGTCTCCATTCCATCCACTCCATACCTCTTCCACTTCTTCGTCCCTTTCAATTTGGGAAGATATAGGACACATCATCGATGGTGGTGAAGGTAACTGAAACATCACCTGCAGATTAAAATTTAACAAGAACAAGTGAGTATAATATGCGAAATATGAAATGCACTCGTTAAGAATGTGTAGACTTGGTGATGAACATGCAAAGACAGCACATAACAGATTTTCACAAGCTTTTACTTGAAAGAGTAGTCTAATGTAATATGAGAGTAGTCTAATGAATACAAAGTATCATTATTGCTCCAAATATGGGGAAAAAACATAGACCTCCAAATCACAACCAACTAAATTGTAGAGTTTCTAGTTTCTTATTTTTTGAAAAGAATGGTCGGACCGACTAAAGCTACTTACACGCCTACATAGAGCTTGCTTCAATTTACGTAGCTTAATGTCTTCGATTTACATGTGCATCAAAGTATCTGAAGTCTAGGCTAGTAAAATATATGTGTTGCTCAAAAAAAGAAGAAAAATTATTGAAATCAAGACAAAACAAAGAATAGCAATGACTGAATATTCAGAACTTGAAAATACTCTTTAAAACAACTGCAATAAAAATTTAAGTTTATGGTTTTAACAATTAAGATGAGCATGTGGTCCACATGACCCTCCAGTGGAAATAAGGAATTTAAGTTCCATCTAAAGAAGTAGTTACTCCAGAAAGATTGGCAAATGATGAAGGAAATAAGATTGAAAGTAATGGGTATTGTGGTAGTGATCACAAGTATGATAACTTTTTGACCAATATCAAATCAGATGATATTGAAGTTAAGCCTTTTGAAGGGTCGTCACCACCAGGCACTAGTCAAGGGTACGGGCTGAAGAAATGGAGACGAATTAGGAGGGAGTTTAGTAAAGATGGGAGTGGTAATTTAGATCCTAGTAAGATATTGAAGCGGGGTTTGTCTGTTGATATGAGGAAAAAAAGTGATAGCTCATCTACAAAGGCAATGGTAAAAAATGCGGGTGTTGGGTCTAGCTTGGAGTAGTAAATCTTCCACTACCACCAGTGTTTCGAGGTCTATGTATGAGATACCTTCGGTGGTGGGTAATGCACGAGAGAGAGAGAGAGAGAGAGAGAGAGAGAGAGAGATACCCTGGTTTGGCGTCGAGAGATGGTCGGGTTGAGTCGCCGGTGTTGGAGGGCAGTGGGTGGCGTTGGAGGGCAATGGGTTGGGTTCGACTGCGGCATCGTGGTGGTGGAGTGAGCCGGTGAAGCGCAGTCGAGGGTCGGAGGAGTGAGGTCTGAGGTGGGTCGCGATCGATCTACTTCTTCGTCTCTCTCGCGCTCTCTGGTTCTCTGCTCGTGAAAATGGCAGCTAAACCCAGAGTTGGGGATTTTGAAAATTTCGGTTTTTTTTTTTTCCTGGGTAAAGCGGGTGGGCCCCCGCGTGGGGCCCACGTGAACAGTGCAAGGTTGTGGCTGACTATGGTTCACAGTTTGTGGCTGTATCATTATTGCAAAACAGTTGAACAATAATGATACGTACACACTCTGAGAGACACACCCGAAACCACACCCTCCATGTGTTGTTCTATTAGGGTGTCACATGGTGCTGGGGCCCGCCACAAAGACTAACTCAAAAAAAATAAAAAATCCTCTCTCTCTCTCTCTCCCTCTCTCTTTTCCCCTCAACTCTGCCCCAAAACCGAACTTCCTCTTCCCACCGCCACAGCCACCGCACCAGTCCTCCACCATCAACCCCACCATTCCTACCGCCGACGCCTCCATACCCACCACCACCACCTTTTCTACCACCAGTCTCTCTCTCTCTTTCTCTTCCCTCTTCGTTCTCTCTCTGCTCATCAATCGATTATAGGGTAATACAATCAAACCTAAGAACAAAAGATCCAAATAGGAAAAAATTTTACTCCAGTAAACAATGACACGAAACTTGCTTGATTGAAATGGGTATTGTTCATTCACCATCACCTGACCGAATCTAAACACTTAACATTTTCCCGAAAAATATGGGAATCCTGCACCAGAAAAAGTTGACAGAAGAAGCCTGTGGAGTATATGAGTATTTATTTCGGTATTTTGTGGGTATATTTGTAGGATTATGTGCCGTACAGTGATTTGAGATTTGATCACATAGATCTTGTTAGTATGTAGTTTGCAGGTAATGGGTTTAGGTTATGGACCAAAGCTTGTTTTCCACCAGAATGTGTAACCGACATTCGGCGCTCCCGGATGGAATTTGGAAGTTGCGGTGATTTGGTTTTCTTTGCTCTTTTTTTTCATCCCCTTTATCTTTCTCCTTTTTTCTATCATGTGCTGAATTTTGTTCGAGTCTTATATTCAGGGAAGAGGGGGGGGGGGGGGGGGGTGTGGATATGGAGGTGTCGGTGGTAGGGATGGTGGGTCGGTGGTGGAGGACGGGGTCGGTGGTTGCGGCGGTGGAAAGAGGAGACTGGGTTTTGGGGCAGAATGTGAGAGAGAGAGAGGGGTTTTTTTTTTTTGAGTTAGTCTTTGTGGCAGGCCCCAGCGCCATGTGGCACCCCTAATAGAACGACACGTGGAGGGTGTGGTTTGGGGTGTGTCTCTCAGGGTGTGTACGTATCATTACTGATAATCAATCGAACACCCTCGTCCCAATGCGTAAATATTTGAATACCTAAGGGTATCCTTATCAGGGCACAAAAAAAAAAAAAACACTAAATTTAACTTCAAAAACACTTTTTTACAAATTTAGCCAGTCACTTTTCTAAAAATTCACAACATTAGACTCTCTATTCTAACTTTATTAGATTAAACTATTATTTCTTTCTACTCCTACTCCACAAAAGTAATATAAAAACAAGTGAACAGTGCATGAACAGTGTGTGAATAGTGCTATGGTGAGTGAACAGTGCCGCACCAAATTTAGTGCGGTACTGTAGCAAAGTTAGAAACTTAACAAATTTAATCAACCATTTGGTGAGCTTGATTTTGGTCTTATTTTGGGTTTTGGCTCTCTATTTTTGTTAAAAAGTTAATTTGTTCATCCACATAAGAGCATCCTCATCAGCCTCAGGGAAAAAAAAAACACCAAATTTAATCACAAAAACACCTTTTATAAATTAGTAAGTCTTCACAAAATCAGACTCTCTATTTTAACTTTACTACATTAAAGTATTCCCCTCAAATCTATAAATAAAAAATAAAAAATTCCCCCAAAAAAGTTTGTCTCCCCGCCTAGGGAATAGTATACGGCAGTGTAGTGGACCCCTATTCCCCCACTTTAGCCATTAAAATATCCTCCCCCCACTCACAAGCCGCCATGTGTTCTAACCCTCCCCACTTCTCTTGTTCCCCTTCCTCTCTCTCTTCCACGTGTTCTGGTCACCTCCCCGTGTTTAACGCATCAACCAGGAAAAAAAAAAACATTCGGTGCTTGAACAGTGCCTACTCACTGTAGCAAAAATAATTTGAGGAGGAAGAATAGAGAGCCTGATTTTTGAGGTTTTTTTTGGGGGGTTTGGCTCCCTACTTTAACTCAAAAGTTAAAATAGGAAGCCAAATACGGATGGCCTACGGATGCTCTAACCCCCAAAAGATTGAACAATTAGCCCACAAAAATCAGCTCACAAACCAATTTAATGTAAAGATTCCAAATAAAAGATAATAAGATACTCCATAACTTCTCATCGATGGTCAATTGAACAATCTAAACTCTTTAACATTTTACTATATTACATGTAATAATTTTTTCTCGAATTTGTTTGAACACTTATTCCTATCTGCGAACATCCATCAGTCAAGAAAATTCACAATTGAATATTTGATATATTAGTTCAAAGCAAAGTAACTGTATATCTCCAAAAAAAAAGA
This sequence comes from Vaccinium darrowii, assembly GCA_020921065.1. Taxonomy (NCBI): domain Eukaryota; kingdom Viridiplantae; phylum Streptophyta; class Magnoliopsida; order Ericales; family Ericaceae; genus Vaccinium; species Vaccinium darrowii. The sequence goes on from CM037161.1 coordinate 46,764,984, forward strand.
GTATATGTTAAAAAAAAAAATCTGTGTCAACCTATTTGCCAGACAATTTCGTACCACAAAAACTATGTATTTATGTTCCAGATTAATTTTGCTTGGCCTAAAAAATAGAATTTGCCGATAATATGCAATTGTGACATATATATTACGTATGTATTATTGGTCTCATTATTCAACTAATCTATATTATGTATATATGGCTAATTAATAGTGTTAGAGGAGTTAAGGTAATTTTTAAATACTCTGTTCAAAATTCTCGGAGCCGCCACAAACGGTGTGATGCAATAGAAGAACTTATTTTTATTCCCACCCTACTTCATTCAATCACAATGAATATCAAATTGTTCTTCGTAGGATTTAAACTCGCAATCTTATGATATTAAGTACGGTTACATAATCACTAACTCAACTACCGCGATTACCTTGACTTGTTTGTTAAATAATTTGAATTTTACATTTGAGATCTATCTTTTATTGAATGAATCAGGCCAAGTCCCCTAGGGTTATTTGCAGAAGCTAATTACAAGGGTGCTCAAAGTAAAAAGGATCAGTTTTGGTTATGCACGTTGCTTAATCAAAAGAGAACAATGCAAAGAGAACACTTGACTCTCTTCAAGTGGGCACGCCGCTTTTCTCTTATTGGTTATCATTTGTAGCTATTTTGTAAGGGAAAATTGCTCTAAAATGGTAGCAAGGGCAATTAATTACAAAGACATGGAACAGTTTTTGAAAATTGCTCCCAACATGAAACGCACATTTTTAATTGCACATACATGATACCCATAATTATGTTGACCGAAATACCCCATTGATTTGTGATTTCGAGTGCAATGAATTTGTTGAGGAGTGCAACCATTGTCAATGTAGAGTGTAACAAAAGTGGATGAATGATGCAATGGTCAGAAAATCTTCCCAGTGTGACTTGAACACACATCCTTCTTGAATTTCGACCAACATGGGTGCAATGAATTTGTTGAACTCTTCTTTCACTTTTGTTGAACTCTTAATGGAGAATTGTTGCACTCTTCAACAACTGGTTTGCACTCATGTTGCACGTTTTTTACTCAAGTCAAACTTTTTGGAAATATTTTTACTCACTATCGCACTCTTCTTCTACTTTGTTGAACTCTTAATGGAGGACTGTTGCACTCCTCAACAACTGCTTTGCACTCATGTTGCACGTTTTTTTACTCAATTCCAACTTTTTGAAAATATTTTCACTGACTATTGCACTCTTCTTCTATTTCTGTTGGACCCTTAATGAAGGAATGTTGCACTCCTCAACAATTGCTTTTGCACCCATGTTGCATGTAGTAGTTCCTGAACTATTTGAGGCTCAGTTTGGTAAGAGCTTATTTGAGTTCGGCTTGTCTACTAAACGAATTGAACCTGAACTTGAACCTCAATATTAGGCTTGTTCCCTAAATGAGCCAAACCTGAACCTTTGTATATTTAGCTCGGTTAAGCTCGCGAACATGGGGTCAAAATATAACTAATTAATAATTTAGGGGTCTACCTATTCATATGTAATTTATTAATTTATTTAATTCTTTATACGTACCCCTCTGGGAAACGTATATTTCTATTGACGTTAAAAAATATAATTTTTTTGCACCAAATTAAAGAACTCAATGAGCACTTTAATTTGGTGTAAAACAAATTATATAGTGAAATATATGTATTTTTTGGATTTAAAAATTGCATGTATTCCTGAGGAATAATATTCTCCATGGTGGTTCAATGCACTACACTGCCTTCAAAAAGTGGGGGTTTTACCAACCCCTTTTCTACATCATCGCTCCCCTTGCTCCTCTACATCGCCTCCCTCCTCCTACCTCCACCTAGGGGTGCACATGCACTGGGCCGGGTCAGGTTCGGGCTAGGCTTATATTAGATAATAACAAGAATTGTGCATTCCCAAGTTCGGCCCATTTATAATCGGGTTTCATTCAATATGCCCAAGCCCAACCCAAATAAAATTTTAATTTCACAAGCCCGTCCAACAAACCCATTTATTTTTTTAAAGTATGGTATCACAAATATAAATTAATCGACCATAACGATCACAATTGCAATTGACAACTGTAATAATATACTTTAAGTTATAAGTTCTTATAGAAATATTAAAAACCGACCTATAAATTAAAATGCAATTAACACTAAAAAAGATTAAACCCTCAAACTCCATCGATCTCTATATAGAGTATTAAAATAAAATATTATTTAAATCGGGCCGGGCCGGGATGGGTTGGGCCTCAGAGAAATTTTCCCAAACCCAGCCCATTTAGTAAACGGGTTTAAAATCTCAACCCAGCCCGGCCAATAGAGCCAAAATATTTATCCCAAGCCCTAAAATAATTGGGCTGAGTTGGGCGGGCTACCGGGCCGGTGTGCACCCCTACCTCCACCTCCTCCACAGCCTCTTTCCGCTACTTCGTCAGAGCTTGTCGATCATACCTAGGTATTCTATTCGGTGGCTATTTAGTTCCTAATTTTTTTTTTTCGCGAACCTATGCTGTTTTTTCGATTGATTTGGTGTAATCTATAACTGACGTTAGTCATTAGATCTTACTATGCTGCTGAATTTTGTTCCTATTTTTTTTTTTTTGGGGGGGGGGTCATATATAGGAGAAGACTGATATTCCATTGTATTTGTAAAAAAAAAAAAAATTGCTAACAAGCTGGATTTGAGCCTAAATTCGGCTTGGCTCGGTTTAGCTCATTTGAATTTAACGAGTCCTACCCAGCTGAGCCTGATCTTGGAAATTATTTCTCAACCTGAACTCGAACTCACTTGTCTAGGCTCAAATTGAGCCCGGGCCAAACTCGAGCCCGACTCATACTTTACCGAACTGATCCCGAACATATTTAACTTGATTCGGCTCGTTTACAGGCCTATACAAGACTCAAGAGGAAACAGATACGAAAATGTCAATGTTTAAAGATATTGGTTGGTCATAAAGGATCAACATGAAATCTGCAGAATATAAAGGACGGCAAGAGTCTGAAATTTCAACAGGATTGCATCATAACCTGATAATTAAAGAAACCCTATGCCACTACGCTAATGCCCTCAGCATCCCATGTAATTCATCGTATTCCCAAACTAAATGAGCATTTGCTATATTCTAGAATCATATTTTATTTCCCCGTCTTTAAATGAACAGACAATCTACAGAAGTGTATTCAAGTAGGGGAGAACAGAATATAAACGAAAGAAAATACAGGACAACCAGACAGTTGGGGAAACAATAGCACAGTCGCCACCAGCTATGGCACTGGATCTGGATGGATACAAGCGGATGAAATCAAAGAATCACAACATTAGCGAGTTGCGCGACTGGCGAAGGCGCACTCCAGTACTCTTTCACTCCGAAATATATGGTCAGCGGTTGTAGTCGATGATGCAGCACTGATCAACAAACTTCGTTGTCTTCCTTGGGGAGAGCATATACACACATTATGAATTAAAGAATTATCCACTAACCAGTGACAATAAACCAATTTTCTGCAGTTTCATTTTGCTTTCTGCCTAACGGAATCTACCTTCCTCTGGAAGCTCTTCTGCAATACCTCTATAATTATATGTACATTCTAGTTATTCAGCATTGCCAGCAACCTCAGCAGCACGTTGCCTCATCATCTCCATCACTGCTGCCCTTCGTCGGGAGTCAGATTGTTGTTGCAACCTCCTCAAATGTTCTTTCAAATCTCTGAATTAATATCAACATATTAACATTTATGAAAATCATAACAGGTAAAACCTTCACATATATATATAGGGGGAGGAAAGGATTGGGCAAAGGTTGACGGTACAGACCTGCAACGCGGTACACTACATTGAGATTCTTTACAAGCTCGAGCGTGAAGCTGAAGGAGGTACCACATTTTCTTACAGACAAGACAACCTCCAGAAGCACGTACTTTACATTGCATCCCGTGGCGGAAAAGACCCTTCACCTTGCGACAATTTGGATATTGACAATTTGGAGAACGACACTGAGATGCATGCACCAGAAGGTCGAGCATTTTTCTAAGCTGTGACATCAAGTAATCAAAACCTGTTCAGACCTCACATAGAAAGCTTGCACTCCTTCAAAATCAATCTTAAATAAAGGTAGCATATGGAAAATGGACACACAAAGCAGTGGTATTTAGGCCGATCATTATGTAGGAGAGTCTTAGACAGTAAATGCAGGCCCCACATCTACATCTTCTTGTATGCATGAACGAGTCACATGCCTACTACTTTTTAAATGTGGTCCCCCAAAACTCCTCATCATGAAAGATATGTTTTTAGCAGTTTTAATAGTTCACAACGTTTCCTCACCAAACAGATTATATGACCTTAAAAGTGCTAAATAAGTGCAACGAGTGGTACCCAAGTGGTCGGCAGCATGTTCTCCCATGCATTTGACAGGGGTTCAAACCTCACAAACTACAACGGACAATGCTAACTTTTGCCAAGCACAAAAAAAAAAAAAAAAAATGCTAAATAATTGATCATATTTTTCTTGCCAACCTTGGAACAATTTGAAAACAGGTACAGGCACATAGTCCGAATTTAAAAACAAAGCCAGAGCTTTAATGCCTGCAACGTAAAACCATTTTTCAACCAACCATTCCTACACTGCTCTCATAAAAGGCAAAGCCTTTCCTTGGGAAGGAGAAAGCGATCATTGGAAAGTGCATAGCATCTTCAACTGTCACTTCACAGATGACCTCAAATGGAAACACAATGTCTCTCTGTCGAGTATCATACATTCCATTTCTACTAGACATTGCTTACAAAGTGCAAAAATAAGCAGCACCCCAGCCATTCAAATGTGAAAATGTAGAAACTAGAAAAAGAATGAAAGCCAGTTGTCAAAAGACAGTAAATAAGCAAGCGGAAAGAAAGGAATTCACGACGACCAAAAAAAGAAGAGCTGTAACCTGTACAACTCGTATTTCCCTAGCTTCTGTATTTTGTGCATCCCGATCGGCAATGGATGGATGGTTTGTCAACTGATGAGGATGATCAATTCCTCCGTCCTTCTGATAACAAGCATTGCATACATCATAATCTGGGCAAATCTCACAGCGCCATCCTTGACCAGCTTCAATATCAAGATGACATATGGTGCATGTTGTCACAAATGCAGGAGCAGTGGGATTGTGAAGATGGTAAAGGACCATCATAGAGGAATGTTTAGCTCGACGGAGGGTATCATACTGATAATGATTTCCTTGGCAGAGACTCAAAAATGCCTGTCTTGTATCAAAGAATTCGCTCTCAAGGATCTCATCTTTATCCTTGGTATCTTCAGGCACATCATTGATTTCCACCTGCAGGTCATCCATCTCACTTCTCAATCAGGAGATTGACAGAGTAATCATGTAGCAATAAACAAATAGAGCTCAACTCATGGCCACGAAATATCAAGAAGATAATACAAACTCAAGGACAGATGAGCTCACATGATAGAGCATATGCTTGTCCCTCTGATTACTAGGATGTCTATCTCTCTCTTCAAGTTTTTGTTCAGCTTCGAAACACCTGCAAGAATAGAAGCACGAACATCAGTGCACATTGTTACACAAGTCACAATGAAATTGAGGTTAAAGAATAAAGAGTGCAAAACATGGACTCTTTCAAGAAGTCATTAACTGAAATAATGCAGCATTTCACAAAGCTATTTTAGAGCATCTGATATGTGAATGTGTATTTGGAAGCAAAAAGCAAAAAAATCAGTGATGATAGCAGAACTCTTACTTGTCACAAAGCTGAAATTTTTTACACTGGTGGCAGACCCAACGGTTTCCCGATGTCATTAGAATACAGCAATGAGTGCATGCATGCTGTAAGTGAACCATGATAAAATCTTCCTTCATTGGGCAAATTGTCTCGCCAAGCTGGGACAAATGGAAAGCTTTTAAGAAAATAGTACTATGTCCAAACCAAACCAAAAAATTATATCCCAAAAGCACAATGAATATAAACCATAGAACTTAAACCAACAACCTAGATCCCAATTGATTGGACTATCAGTTTCTCTAGTTTGCGCTATTCAAACCATAGAAAATTACGGGGGAAAAAAAAAAGTAACCAAAAAGCTATCATAAACTACCATCCTATGTTGTATAACAGCAACACAACAGTGACAGCATACGTAGAACATAGAACCGTGTCTCAAAGACACAGGAATTAAAAAAAAACAGGAAACCAAAGAGAGTAAAGAATTAGAGGAATGCATTCTCGAACTAACTAAACAGGAACATATTGGAAATAAGCATTACTTTGTGCATCAGTAGCCAATCCTTTGATGCATTTCCAGAAAGATCAGACTGGCCAGATAATTTTAGAGCCCTTTTTGTAATGGTCTTTTTGGTTGTCCCTTTCTTATACTGTTTCCTGCAGTCTTCTTCTTGACGAAGCTGGTAAATCATATCCTCAGCAGCACCAGGCCAGTAGTCCCCATCAAAATAAGGTAACCGAGCTGCAGTTACCTTAGCCTTGCATTCCCCAGTAGACACAAAGAAGTGGTCATAGAGATTAGTGAGGTCAACCACAATGTTTTCCTTTGCAGCTTTTCTTAACATTGATAAGTACCTGAATTGAAAGTATTCACCCATGAGAAGAAAACTAAAGCTTGCTTCAGGATACAAAGAGAAAAATCATCACATATCTGCAGCATATTTGGCTCACCATTCTCTCAGTTTATCAGATTTTGGTGTTTTCTGAATTTCTGGGTGGCAATATAAAATATAGTCTTCACCCTTCAAAGGAGGGCAAGCCCATATATAGCAACTTGTGAAACCTCGTTTCTTGCAATATTCTAGGTATCCAATCTGGAAAGAAAATTGGAAACACAATCAAACAGGTCCATAATTATAATGAAGAAGTTCATAATAAAAGAGTAAAGGAAGAGAAGAAGCATCAGCGCAAGAACTTATGAAAGAGAAAAACATAAATAAATTCCAGAACAAGACTGAGATACCAGAATCTCATGGTAAACGAATGTACGGAGTGCCTCTCCTGTCACTGCTTTAATCTCAGGCCTGAAATACTTGACAGAATCCAGGTATGATAAATAAACACGGCGATGATTTGGCTGTTGACACTCTGATCCAAATTCTTGAACATACATGCCAAACAGGCATACTTCTACACCTTCAATTTTCTGAAACAACAAAACCACCTGAAAAAAAAAGATTTCTCACAATTTGGTCGGACATAGCATGGCAACAGATGTAACAAAAACAAATAAAGAATAAGAAATAAAAAGGACAATAGTACATCAAGCAATGGAAGGGCCTTAAAGCTTAGTTGAATTTCCTGCATACCTTGGACTTATACGGGTATTCTATTGGATAATTCTCCTCTTGAAAAATCTCAAGAAATCGCTGCTTAACTTCCAATTTTTTGTCCACAGACGACACAACTCTAACTACGAGTGCTTCTGCTCCCGGAACCTGGCAACATTTTAGCAGAATAAGTACAGACAATTGGCAGTCTGAGCTTCACACAAAGGACAAAATTGGAATTGAGGAAAAGATAATAAGAAGTTAATCACATACAACAACTTGAGTCCATGGAGGATCAGCAACCACAACTATTATGCAGCAAAAAGTAAAAGATGAACATTAAAAGGAATTGTCCACAATCTCCTAAATGATTTTCCTACCGTAATCAAAAGTAGAGAGATGAAGGGAGGAGACAGGGGGACGTGTAGATTTTATCATAGGTACACACTAGACAATGCGGATATGCTGACATGAAGCATGGATACATGTAGGATGCAGATTTGACATGATAACAAATATGTCGATAGACTTGAGTCACTCGATACACAAAGAACTAAACAAAGTAGGATACAAATATGGCCAATATACGTTCACAAATTTTTGTTTAAAAATGCGGAATTGTGATACACATAAGTGCACGAATAGTGATAAACCAATAAAGAAATTAGGAAATACATTTTAATAGCCAACTAGCCAGTCTATGGATTGCATCCAGATACACACACAGCATATAATGACAAGTCAAAATTTTCAAATTATGCAAGTGTAGGATGTTACTTTAATTCTATGATTTTGTTCTTCTATAGAAGTAACCAGTTTTTCGAAAACTATACTTTCACTATCCGGACATTTATACTCTTATTCTGTGCAACAAATGTCACAATCTCAATTTCATTAAGGCTTGATGTGTAACTTATGAGCATCTGAGACTACTTGAAAAACAGGAAATTTAATTTCAAATATCAGATATGTATGAGAAGTATCAGATGAGCATGCGCGACTATCCAAGGAGTATCAATATCGCTACAGATATGGATGATACCATAGGGATAAGACACCCTTCCAGAAGTATCACCGCAATTAACAGACCTAGGTGCTCTGATAGAATCACCAAGTCTTCCAAGAGGAAATACTTAAAACAAGTCCATCAGAGTCACATCACACATTCATGCATGTCCAGGAAGAGAGATGGAGAGAGTTTAACCAAAGGGTACATGTTTTATCGACTGGTTCTTAAGAAATGACATCGAACATTCCAGAAAGCAAATTCAAGAGCATTAGAGCTCAGGTCATATATTACCAGAAGGCTGGTATAGGAATGCAGTTCCATCCAACTTTAAGTAACGAACAAAATGTGAAACCATTCCAATTAGAACCTCAGACCAAAACAAATTTTAGAGAATCCTATGAAGTTGAAATAAGTGGTTGAAATACGAGATTTCAGCAGAAGTATGTCCTGCACTGAAGAAAATGCTTGGAACATATTTAGCACAAAACTTAAAACAGTGACTCATATACATCAATTGGAAAGCCAAACAAATCACCTCATCATAACTCTTCCCTTGAACTCTTGCCCTCTCTAGTTTTTCCTGCTTCAGCCGCCTAAATAATCGATTTTCTATGTGGTCACTGAGAATTGTTCTAGGCAGATCTTTTGCTCCAAGAACAGCACTCTGAGGTAAGGGCTTACGCTCTCCCCTCTCAACTTCAGCTATGTAGCAGTTTGGACAAGTGTATTCAGCTTGCCCACCATCATTCCTTCGACCATTGAACAAAGCACAGATTTGATGTTGCCAAGCCTCACACTTGTCACATTGAACCCACTATACAAAGTGCCAAAGTTAGAAACACAAAAGCCCTTATGGACCATCAAATTAAAGTTTAAAAAAAAGCGCGCACACACACGCGCGCGCGCGCGTATATAGGTGTTGGGACAACATACCCATTCTTCTGTCTCCTCGTCGTTTTTCTTCTTCTCCATCCTTGCCTTTGGAAGAGTAGTTCCATCAACTAGGATAGTGTCTCCACGGGCCTCATTATAGCAGGGAATGCAAAAGCAGTGCCGTGTATCACCAGCTCCTATGGTATAATACATCGCATTTCTTTTAATACGAGCACCACATGGTGAGCAATATATAGGTGGTGGCTCAAATGTGAGCTTCTCAACTGCACACAACTGACACGAGTTCTCACTCATTGAATGCTCCATTGCTTGGTTTTTTTCTGCTTTGGTTTTACTCTGTCAAAAGCCAAAAAAGAAAGTGATAATACCAAAATCTCACCATCAAACAAGATATGACTTACTCGGGAGAAAGTAAAAGGACAAAAACATTTTGTCAGGAAAAAAGAAAAGACAATCATGTACAAATCCAAGCATAAAGTCTCATCAATATGTGGATCCAAACAAACCAAAATTTTTGTTACTAACTATAAGCAGTAAGTCCTGCCACATAGTATAACTTCACATTAATTGTATGGCATGAGAAGTCAGAGTTCAAAGTAGAAGACAAAGATGAAGCTATCAGCTGGCAACTGCTGCAAAGGATAGAAGATCAGCTAGAGAGCCTTTAACAGAGAAAAGATACAGCTCTGATACCATGTTAAAGCATCCAACTAAAAATTAATTGCAAATGAGAGGAGAGGCTACCCTACCCAGGCTCATATACTAGTTTTTGGAATGTATAATTAGACAATGTGGGTCCTGGGACAAGCTCTAACAGTGGCATTAGCCCCACAAATATTATTCTCAAACATGAAAATACAGAAAAATGCATGTTCCATGTCCGCAAAAGTGCATCCCAGTGGTACAATGTATGCCAAAAAGCCTTCAAATTATGATGGATGATCTTGAATGGAAAATGACATAAGCAAATGCATAAACTGACCTGGCCAACCCACTGCCTGAGACCTATAATATGTTCTCTGACTTGCTCAGGAGTAAATAACTCAGTCATTGACACTCCCTTTATTGTAGGCTTCCCAGACTTGGTTCCAACTGCATTTTCAACAGGCAAGACAACATTTTCCGGTTTAGCTTGATCCATATCTTTCTCACTTTTAATGCAGTCTTGTTGTACAGAACCAGCAGAATCATCCAATAAAATTTGTTCACCAACAGGTTTTTGGCTGTAGGTACAATCCATACTATCCTTCTTCATATCAAAAACGCTAGGACTTCCATGTCCAGAGCTTCCAGGAATTTCCATCTTGACTTCTAGAACCTCCGATTTCATTGGCATGCAATTTTCGGCATATTGGTGTTCCTCACATTGTGCATCATGGAGTACCTGGGGTCCACTGCCCGTAAGAACAGAAACAGCAGAACTTTCATTCTCATGACCAAGAGACTGGGAAGGCAGCTCAGTCTTTAAGCGTTTCAGCGAAGGATGTAAATCTTCAGAAGTTTGAAGCACTGATGGACTTGTTTTCGAAGTTAATCGAGCTGCAATAATGCCACTATCAAATGCTTTGTATGATCCATTGACTGAACAAGACAAGCCCGAATTAGAATCTGAACGAGCACGTGCCTTCAGTTGAGTCTGCAGATAATTTGTGACAGGAACACAAACAGGGCAGCCTGGGTCCCGGCAATGCTTATGATGATGAAGTAACGTTTTGGTGTGGTGGCAACGAGGATAAGGACATTGAGATACTTTGCAGTCTACAATGTGCATCCAAAGTTTTTGAGCAGTTATGCAGTTAACTTCTTGGCACTTCCCCGGCGGGGCCATACACCGACGAGCATGCCTCAAAAACAATAGCCACCTTTGTTGATTCTTGAACTGCCGTTCTCGGTTAGGATTAGCGGATCTACAGGAAGCACCATTTGAGGTTGGGGGCACTGGTCGCGTAGTAATAACTTCACAAATAGATCCTTCAGATGCGAAATTGTTACGGTGCGCCTCATCTTGCCCAGAAATTCGTTGACGGAATTCTTCCTGAATATTCTGCCCCTGTGACATGTTCCCTTGTATTTGAGACTTGTCCTCCATTGAATGCCATTGACCAGGCATTACTCCCTCTGACTGTACTCCAACAGAAACACAGCTAAAATCATTCTGAGAGTCAACAACCAGCTGTTGAGGATGCAACAATTGCTGCATCTGCTGCGAAGTTTGAGTCGGTGATGAGCATATGTCCTGCGAGACAGATGGAAGAGAAAGCAACTGAGCGAATCCAGAACGATCTTCCGCACAACTTTGCTGGAATTGGTTCTGAAACTCTGAATATGGGAACTTTTCCGAAACTTGTGAAAGCAAAGGTTCATCATTGTACTCCATTCCATGCTCCTGCTTCAGTTGACTGCCTAAATCAGAAGTCAACTGAGAATGACCGAAAGAGTCACTCTTTAACAGTATCTGGTGCTGCTGAATTTGCTGCTTCTGTTGTCGCTGATGAACAAGTTGCTGTTGTTTTAACCGATGAGGCTGCTGCTGAAATTGTTGCTGATGATGAGATTGTAAGATATTGTCAGTCGATGACTTTGATGGGTGGAAGTTCATTTTTCCTGATTGATCAATGGATTGGGACTTTACAGGTGCAGCCTGCTGGGTAGTGAGCAAATTCGACTGATTAGTCATCAAAGGGGAGTTGGCTCTTGATAGAGACTGCAAGCTTACTGGATTCAAATTCTGATTATTCATAGCTGAGCCATAAATATTTCCTGACCCAGAAGAATCAAGAGTGCCAGTCCCATATCCATCACCTGCAAAATTCAGTATGAGCAGTTAGAGGCAATTTTGACAAAAACTGCACCTTAAAGGTCACATCTAGCACTCACTTCTGAAAGAAGTGATGTGCCATACCCCAAGCAATGTATATAATACTAAGAGTGAGGGAATACCATGCATCATTGGCCGCTGATGCTGATCATAGTGTTGTTGTAAATGTTTGGATGAATTGTCATTCGATGAGGCCACCAGAAAGCCCTCAGAGTTTCCAGGACCATTGATCAACGGTGAATTGCGCTGCATGGTACCTAAACCACCATTTGGAAACCCATAAGCTTTCTGCTGCAGACCAGACCTAATGCCACCACCTATGTGGCTACCAAGGTTGTGTAGTATCCGGCTATTTTGACCACCAACGTGCTGCTTTTGTGGCAGAGGCTGTGATATCGTACTAGATCCAATGGTTGAAAAGGCACCAGTATCATTAGAAGATTCCAGATTCATGAAAGACTGAGTATTGCTACTATTGAATCCAGGAGTAGGGATCATTTGGCTTGTCATTCCTCGTACTCCACTTGAGGACACCAAGCTTCCACCGGAGCTTATCGAAAACTCAGAAAGCGACTGTTGATATCCATTAGACATAGATCCTGCAAAACTAGATTCTGTTACAGTGGTGTGAATGAAGAGCAGCTAACTTACCAGAGAGAAACGTCCAATTACCATCAGATGAATTGAAAGAACCACTGGGCATTCCAACGGAAATCCCATTAGTAGTTGGTAATAAGCTTTCAGTAACGCTAGTCGCAGGTGCTATGCCAGTACCACCGCTGGAAGCAACCATGGAAGCATCCACTGTTGATGTAACCATCAAATTCCCACTGCGAGTCATCCGCGGAGTTGGTATCATTGTAGCAATAGGAGAAGAAGAATTAATTAGCTGCGGATGCTGTTGGTTGCGATTGCTGATCGGTGGACGTTTGATCAAGACATGCAAACGAGTCTCCAGAGTCTCCAGGTTCATATATTCATCCTACAAATAACAAAAACCTCATGTTATAAAGAAAGTCAATGAGGCCAGCATACAGATGTAGTCTACCACTTAGTTTTTTCCCCCTAAAAAATCATGTAGTTGTTCATAACTAAAAGGACCCCCGATCTAATACGCCAACAAGGAGACTGCTCACGGATACTGAGTTATTCCATGCCTCTATCGACAACAAGGTAAAACATAAGATAATACTTTAGCAGTTGGGGTGCATAAAAAGAGAACAAAAGAGAACTGTAAGTAACCTTTGAGGCAGCATTTCTGTATAGAACCTCATCAAGGCGTCTTACAAGATCCTGAAACTGCTTTGGTTGCCTATCATGAGTTTGTTGCTGCCGTTGACTAAGCAATTCATAGCTGGAGAAAAAGTGATGCCAAGTTTGAGCAAGAACGCATAAAACAGACAATTTAAGGAAGTCATTCGTCTGAAATACAATCTCAAATAAAAGCAACAAGAACAATAAGGAGAAGCTGAGTATCTGATAAGAGCAAGATCTTCCAATCACAGAATGCAATCCAAGTTTACAGGATGCACGTTTTGCAGATAATGCCACAAGTCGTGACAGCTAAATCACCAATGAGTTATATAAACACGCATTCTTCTAATTGATAACAAAGGAAAGAAGATCCGAAACTATGAGAAACTAAGGGTCTGTTTGGAACTTGTGGAATGGAAAGGAAAGGAAAATAAAACACAGTTGTTAAGAAAGAAAGTGAGGGGGAAATGTAAGGGAATAAGTACTGTGCTTAAACTTTGTTTCCTATTCTTCTCTCACACAGTTCTTTTCCTTTCTTTTTCCTATGTTCCAAACAACGCCTAAAGAGTGAAGTTCAATAGTGAGGTTCAATTACAAACGGGGATGGAGAGATGGGTGATAGTGTAACCCTTACAAACAGGAAGGCGCCTACAATGAAGAAAACAAAATCACACTGAACAACTAAAAAGGCTAGCTGTGCCATAGGGACAGAATGTTTGGCAACTAAAATTTTATAAGGTTTCTGTTAGTGCTAACCGTTCAGGTTTAGAATCCGAATTGAATAATTAAAAACATCTTATAATATAATAAATAATATTGCATAATAATTATTTATTATAAGAACATTCTTTTCTCTTAATTCTATAGGGTTATATAGTCGATTAAATACATTATTATGACAATACTCGTATTAGTAAAGGAAGAAAACCAGGGATTCATTTATTTCCATTAATTCACAAAAAGAAAAGGAAGAAAACCAGGGATCTGTTGAATTTCCAGTATTCAGTTTTACCAATAAGATACCAAGACTTTTCTCACATCTGGAATTGCACAAAAAAGACTATTCATCTCAGACAGGTCTGCAAAAATTGTGGGAAAACGTCAACGCCTGGTAGCTTATTTGTCAAAAAAATAAAGTACAGCAGAGGTGTGGCTTTCACCCAGTCTCGTGTGACACAAGTGGTTGTGAAATGTTCAAAGTGGAAGGAGAGGAATCAAATGAGATCAGAGCGAGCGTGAGCAGGCCCATGTGATTGATCTAATAATCACTTATAGAAGGAGTGTAGCTGAGATGAGTGTGTTCAAATGGTGGTAGGATAAGAACAGCATGAGATCATAATAGAAATGATATGAGTAGCACTAATTGAAGATAAGTTGAGGCAAGATAAACTAAGTTGGTTTACTCACGAAAAATGATGCGCACTAGGTAAAAACAATGAGTGCTAACGAAAATGTCACGGTCACAGGAAAACCTAGCATACAACCATTGAAAAGGAAAAATATTAGCCGACCTCAATTGATTGGGATACAAAACTTAATTTGGCTTATTTTGGTCTGTATCAAAGTTACACAAACAAAATGCAAATTATTGCCACCAATACTGAGTCATAGCTTTTGGTTGGATTGGGGGAGAACAAGACAAAGCCCAACTAGAACTTGGCCCTTTGACCCACCTCCTGTTTTCATAGATTGCAAAACACCTAAAACCCAAACACGTGTCAGGTCAACTATGCAGTACTTTGTTTACAATGCAATTCGCTTTTTTATCCTATTGTTCACCACCCTTGCACCATTTCAAAAACAATATATGACCAACTAGCAACCAATTTGCATAATACATGAATAATACTCCAACTTTCCAAGCACAACCGTCCACCATTAGACTCAAGTCCAGCGGTGAACCTATATGTATCAAATTGCCACCTATACGTTGCCCTAAGGCAAGGCTATGTATGACGCCACAAGTGACGAAAATTATAGTTTTTTGGCCCTTGGGGTGACAATATACAAAAACAACTGAAAGAAGCATTGATCTTCACTCCCACAAGATAAGAAAAAGATGGAATAAGCTCAAGGAGCATACTTACCATTGACATCAAATAGCACCGAGACAGACAAAAATATGGGTAACATTCCAAACTGAAAATCACAAAGAACATGGTGAATTGTAATAGAATGACTTACATCTTCGCTTGCATGAACCTGCGTGCTTCTTTTACCAACTGAGGATCCATATACATTGTATTATGATGACCCCCTAAATTTTGTATCTGGTTAGAAAAAGGACTTTCATTCTGCTGAGGCACACCAGCTAACTGAGTCCCAGCTTGATTGGGTAGCTGACCTGCGATTTGTCCAGACATATGTGCCTGCACATTCATCTCTGTCCTGTAGGCTCCTAAAAACCCAAAACTGCATAGTCTGAAGAATGATAATAACCACAAGCTCGCACCAAAAAATAATATAATAAAAACTAGTACAAAAACAAAGACAACCATTCAACATTTCTTTGGTTAATACACAAACACAATGGAGTTGTTCGTTTCATGGTTTAGTTTAGCTTTAGTTTTGTTTTGTAACCATTATTCTCATTTCTCTCTCTATCTCTCTCCACTCATTACCCATATTTTCAAAACGAAACTAAACTAAACTACTAAACGAACAAGGCAAATATAACATTCGTATTTTACAAACCTAGAAAATGAAATTATGTCTTTCAATAGTTGGGAACCCAGAGCAGGTAGTTCCTCTATTAAAAAGATATATGATTTTGTGGAGCTTATTTTTGCACATGGTGGTGCATACAGGTTGCATCCCCTTGACGTTTCCTACTAATATTAGTATGTAACTACGATTAACTCTGACCAAACCAACAGACTTGTGATCAACAAATTGGAATCTTTAGTCTGTTGTCTCTAGACCCAAGATAAAGTTATTCCAACTAACATATCAGAATAAAAACAACACTTGATGCTTTCTAACATTATTACAACTGCATAGCGACTAGGGAGCAATCATGGCACTAGGATTTTTCACATCACACTCTCCTAACTTGCAAACGTATAAGTGCCCAAGTATCTACGTCTATGCCTTCCAAACAGCACTTGCAAGACATTTTGCTTGGACATGTGGTACTCGTTTAGCCTCTATTTTTTCAGGTCATTGGCGCAATTTGTGAAGCTTTTGAATAAGTTTAGGAGGTTAAAGTCTGTTTGGGGGTCAAAGTGAAAGTTACTGGATGTATACAAAAGGAAACCCTAATCTATTTTGGAGTTGCTCAAGCTTTAGAGAGGCAAAAAAAAAAAAAAAAAAAAAAAGAGGCAAGAGGAAAGAATAGAAGGAGATCTTAAGGCTTTTCTACAACATTCCATCAAGGACTTCAGATATTCACTCTTCCATGAGCATCTAAATATCACCTTAGGGTGCAGATGAAACCCTAACAAATAACTTTAAGTTTTGCATTTGAATTGATGATCTTAATCAGAGATTCATAATTGTGCAACGCTATGACTTTTTGAGTCTATATACATGAATTGATTATACAATTGTTTTCAGGTGGTTGTAACAATAAATTGGGATACGTGATGCTTACAGAATACAATAACTTCTAATTTTTTCCCTTCTTTTCATCTCCTTTGGATGGTGCCAAACATGTTGAAGACATTTTGTGCCACTCGGATACAAACAATGCCGATTCCCTGTCATACCATTCTTCTAGACGATGTTGTTAGGGCTTGTAGCCATGACAGTTAATGATGAATTAATTAGTAAAATCCCAACACCGATGGAATGGAGTCTTCTCCCTTTGAAACACAACACATCTTTAATTTTCAGTACTTGGGTTGATTATTTCGATAATCTTCTCATCAATCATCTTTTGGATCTTAGTTGCACAAAGTGGAAGTGGGGGAATATAAAAACTCCCAAGGTTGGGAGCGTGAAAGGAGCTTTTACATTTGTTATGAAAATAAGGCAGCATTAAGTATTCACTTTAGAAGTACAATCAATTTAGGAAGTAAAAATATGGGCCAAGTCCACCATAACTATAAGAAATTGGTTTAGTGTCATAATATATGGTTTTCTTTTCAAGATTTCAAGACATGGGTTAGATATATGAGTACATCAAAGACCAATTAATACAGCTAAGTGATAAAGTCCTATTTTTCTACACAAAGATCATACAAAACCTCCCATCTCGATGGGAGCGGGCTACTGTCAACGTCCTTAGTTGGAAGCGCAAGAGCGGGCTCCCAACGTGGGAGCGCCACCACTTTAGGAGCTCCCTGCTACTAAGGTTTGGATTAATTTGGGAATCAGTTTTTGAAAATTACAATAACTCGGCTTATTGAAGCCTCAGGTACGATATCAAGACTCTAATCTTCGTTGATTATTCTATTTGAATTAAGGTCTTAGCTCAACTTTATTGCATCTCCTGTGGATAAAACAACTGACCACCTATCGTGACATAATGTGATTATGTACCACTAATCGAGTCAAACAAGGGGCGCGACTTTATGGTTTTCCTTATGGATTTCCATCATTGAAGACAATAGTCTCATTCGAAAAATTCTTGAGAGGCTTTCCAAACATGCCCCTTGAAGTATAGCAATAAACAACTTGCTCACCAAGTATATTGCCTTCATTTTTTTATCTATCCCACTTTCTTTTTTCTCGCGCTTAGTCTATGACTCGCCTTTATCCCCTCTAGATTTTTCTTCATATCCTTTCTCCCTCTCCCTCTCCCTCTCCCTCTCTTGTGCCACGCCACCATCATTGTTTTCGCCCTCTCCCAATATATACCTATATATGTATATATACCTATATATGTATATATACTTATTTGACTCTCCCTCTCCCTCTCTTGTGCCACGCCACCATCATTGTTTTCGCCCTCTCCCAATATATACCTATATATGTATATATACTTATTTGACTCAAATATATGCTTATCCATATACTAAACAAGGAAAAAATTGCGATTAAACTCTACGACAGCCTAAGAAGCAAGTGTACAGGTATAGGTACATTGACACAGCATGAAACAGTAGGAATGAGGATGGTCCTGTCATTTTAGTGTCCTCTAGTGTAGTAGGGTCATTGAGTCCATAAATAGGTGTCTAGAGTTCCCTAATTCTCTCTTTGTTGAGGAGAAGATGAACCTTAATCTGGATGCGTTTGATGATTAGATGAAACACGGCTATTTTGAAGAAGTTTTTGTCTTTGATAAGTGTCCAAATGAAGGCTTCGGAGGTGGTCGAGAAGGAATTCCCCTATATGATGAGTATCCTAGCGAGGATATTGATGATGATGATGATGTTCTTCCTAAATTTGATAACTTCCCACATGAAGAGTTTGAAGATGAACCCGTCTTTGAGACTAGTGGTGATTTAAAGGGTGTTCCCATTTATGACGAGTTTGAAGACGAGTTGGGTGATGAAGAAGAAAAAAGACTTAGCCTATCGATCAAGTCTTTCTCAACCCCTCGGGAAGATAGTTGGCAAGTATTGGAAACAAGCTGTGAGGTAGAGAAAAGCTATGAGTTTGAGTTTGATGATTGCTCTCAACACTTGTCTTTCAAGTTGTCCATGGAGCAAGGGATTCAAGATGTTCAAGTTCATGTAGCATTAGTGTTGGAAACAATTTTGAGGTTCCAAAAGAGGGCAACAACTAGTTTGTACAACTTGAAGATCCTTTGGGGATGGTGTTCACTCAAGAAAGTCTTCGGCATGATCTTAGGCATGGTGTGAAGTTGAATGTCCTTTGTGCTATGGTTGATGATTCTTGTGATATTTTGGAATCAAATGTGACCTCATATGTTGAGGAAGTATTGATCTGTAATAGGCATGGCAAAGGGGTGATCTCTTGGCATATAAGCGTGGATGCGATGAATGGACACAAACGGAAGCTCGTGTTGAAGATGGGTTATCGCAAGAAGATGTCGTGATCAATAAAAATGCAGCTACGTGCCTAATCTGAAGTTGCATACTTTTATGTTTCTTTATTTAGTTGTTTTGTGTCTTGTTGTCCAACTTGAGGACACGTTTTTTTAGAGGGAGAGTCCTGATGCAGTAGAAATAAGGTTAGTCTTGTCATTTTAGTGTCCTCTAGTGTAGTAGGGTCGTTGAGTCTATAAATAGGAATCTAGAGTCCTCATTAGGTAGGTTTTTGATATATTGAT
This sequence comes from Vaccinium darrowii, assembly GCA_020921065.1. Lineage (NCBI taxonomy): Eukaryota > Viridiplantae > Streptophyta > Magnoliopsida > Ericales > Ericaceae > Vaccinium > Vaccinium darrowii. The sequence continues at coordinate 46,784,421 of CM037161.1, forward strand.
AATAGAATTTGAGAGCTTAGACTCCTTTGTATCCCATTTTGGGATTAAGTCTCTCTTATGAAATCTATCCTTGATTTGGTTTGCGCCACAGCAAAACCTAAAGAATGAGGGGTACAGGTACGGTGGTGATAAACGTAATATTTACACTTCAAAGCAGGGAAAATAGCTAAATGATTTGGCAATTAGGAATCCCACATCAAATAATAGTTTAACGCCAAACTGAGGGTGCGAATTAGAGTTTAATGACATTACACTAAAGCACCTATAGACAAAAAATGGTTATTCTACAACTACACTAAGCAAAGAAAAATGTCTTATCAGCTTAGTTTCATTTTTGTGTTGGTTACGGCTTGATATATATTGGGTCACTTTGGTACGGCAAAAGTCAGAGAGAAGTTTTGGTATGTGTTTTGTGTAGCTGGTACGGATTTAGAACAACCATGCAAAGTAACGGTAGCCGGTAAGTTACGGGTACAAGTACCCGTGCTTCGTAGGTTTTAGATGTGCCCGTCCTTCGTAGGTCACGGCAAATATCCGGCTACACCACTGGATGCCTTAAACCACAAAAAAAAACAAGGGGCAGGGGTGGGGGAGAGGGGGGAACGACTTCTGTGTGAAGTAATTTTCTGAGCACAGTTTCGAAATTTACAGGGTATGAATGGGCACGGCCAGCCATGAGCAGAAACCTAGAAAGGCACTGTTTCAGCCCCAAAAAAAATTCAGAAAATAAGGGCCCCTAAATGTATGGTACTCCTGCATCTACATCTTCGTTAAATTGATTCATTCCTGGCCTGTGCATCGAACATACTATGTTTAAACATCCAAATTAACCCATAAACAACAGCAAATAGATAAAGGGGGAGACGAACAAAGAGGAGAGAGAGGGTTACCTGGTCGATTTAAGATTTCGGCTGCTTTTGATACTGATCGCGCAGAAATTGATAAATATTACGACAATTCCATGGAAATTCCTTGAATTTGATGCGTGTCACCAATTCAGCCTGATCGATTTGAGATTTTGGGCTACTTCGGTCCGATTCTGATCGCGTAGAAATTGATATATATTTCGACAATTACATAGAAGTTCCTAGAATTTGATCCGTGTCACAAATTACTCCCCTAAAAGCCTCCCCACGCCTGTTTGGGTAAAAATTTGGGTCAAAAACTTCATGGGGCCTGCATTCTCTTAAAGCTGGATCTTTTTTTTTCCCCTTCTCAAATCAAGTGTTTTTATGTTTTCCCACTAAAATATGGAATTGGGGGCCCTATAGTGAGTGAGTTCACTACATGCGTATAGTGAGCTCTCTCGGTTGTCCGATCCGAGATCAACAGTTCGGATAAATTAGAGTTAAAATAAATATAAAAAGTGCTTTTTAAAGTGTAAGACAATCCGGACCGTTGATCTAGGATCAGACGGCCAAGAGAGCTCACTACACGCATGTAGTGAGCTCACTCACTACAGGACCCCTGGATCCCTAAAATATAGGTCAAAATGACACATTTGTAAACAAAACACAATAGGTGTTGAGAAAAAAAATGGTATGAATATAGACTTCTTCAAATTTGGGGGAAAAAAATGATAAAACTCAAAATGTGTAAGCAAAATATTATGACATGATAGATGAAATTTATGTTTTTTTACTCCAATTTTGAGTATGTGTAGAAAGAAATAATTATAGATGCCCTTGGTTGTACTTTATTTTTAGTTCAATTCATAACGAGGCCTATGGACCACTATCTTGTTGGTATTTTTAAATATCAAGTTACCGTACTATGTCACAATTTGACTAATATTTTAAGTATGCATTGAAAATCAATCACACATTATGATATTTTCATGTAATTAGATTTCAACTTGTTACAGCCTCAATTGCCTACTCTACAAGAAATAAATATCTATGATCATATAAGAAAATTAGAACATAAAATGAAAACCACTATGGTAAAATGAAAACCAAAACTAGTAATTTTTTTTTTTTGGACAAACTAAGAAACTTTGTATTTTTTGTGGATATTTGTTTATCTTCCATATGCTTTAGACGAGATTGTGCTAACCATTTCTAAAAATGGAGTTTTCAGTGATGTATAGTAAAAAATAGTCGGGTGAATTTGATTTAATATATTTGACTAAATGGAAATATATTAAGTGCATAATAAATATTGGTTTGGTTTTAACATATTGCTAGCTTGAATTTATAATTTTCAACAAGTTTAGAGAAGTTGGGTTGGATATAAATAGGGTTCACATTGCTATTAGTTAGTAGTGCAGGTATTTGAACTGAAAAAAAAAAGGTACGACTAAGGGGAGTAATTTGTGACATGGATATAATTCTAGGAGATTCTTTGTAATTGTCGAAATATATAGAAGTATCGATTTCTACGCGATCAGAATCTCAAAATCGAACACGTTTCTGTGAGAGACAGCGAAGAATGACGGAGCCGGAGTGCGGTAGTGGTAGCAAAAGTACGAGGGAAGGAAGACGGAGAGGAGGTGGAGGGGGGAAGGCGTCGATAGTGATGATATGCGGGAGTTTGGTGTACTACCATTGCGCCTATAGGAATTCCAGCATCGTCTCCCTTGTCTCCGACGTCTTTATCGTCCTTCTCTGCTCCCTCGCCATCCTCGGCCTCCTCTTCCGACACATTAAAATCGAGTATGATTACCAACAGATGCCTTGGGTTTTCGAATATTCTTGTGCATTTTATTAGTTATTTTGTGTAATTGTTGCATTATTTGTACCTGGTCAATTATTGCCGGCATCCATCTCTTACGATTCCAAACTTCGACAAATAAAAAGCAAAACGTGCGGAAATGTCTTTTGATGCCATTTATTTCTTACAGGGTGCCCGTGGATCCCCTTGAATGGCAGATATCTCAAGATACTGCCAATAGCATGTTTGCATGCTTGGCTAACACTATAGGTGCAGCCGAGTCTGTTTTAAGGGTTGCAGCGACTGGGCATGACAAGAGGCTGTTTCTGAAGGTATTTTGCTCTCGAATTCAGGATTATTCTGTTCTGCGATGAGTTAACAGTCTTCAGTTAGTAACACTCTATGACTAGCAATAATATGTCGATGTGCTTTGTAAGTGGTGTGAATCTCGTCCTAATTTGTGTGCTGGAAATATTTTGTTTGTGCTATTAACATCTGCCGAATTTTGCTATGCAAGTTTGATGGGTCAACTGGGCAACTTCAGCAGTGTCTGATTTGGAACCCCTTGCTGACTTGTCGTAAACAACGACATATTGCAAGAATTTTGATTATGTGCTTGCTTGGTGAGAGAATATATGACAAAAGAGGGGTGCTGGCATGCTTATCGAATAAAAAGCTTAGCTTCCACCTTAATGCCTTCTTTTTATGTCTGTCTCCAAGTGCTTCCTTTGCTTCCACCAGATCTTTTACTTCTCCATGCGCCTCTTTTTGCTTATTTGTCCTATGTTCCCATGGAGTTCAGCCTTATGTTGAGATTAATTGTTGGAAATGTAAATAATGTGGACCTATATGTGAAGTCCATATGCGCTATCTAGGTAAGGTACGTAGGCTGGAGGTTTGGTACAAACTATTTCAGAAAATAATCGAACCATATGTCAAATTTGATGACTATTGTTGCAGTACTACTAGCTTAGTACTCCCTCCGTCCCTTAGTGTTAGTCCCACTTTGGGATTCCAACTTTTTTTGGAGACATAATCATTGTATTTTTCATTGTTAACTTTCCACATTTGTCTCTTAAATTTAAATTTGTATTTGGTAAAAAGAATCTTTTCCATTTGCTCAAATAAGAAGGGCAACAAAGGAAAATTACTTAATTTTAGTCCTTGATTTTCACAAGTGGACATCAATTTTGGGACATCCAAAAAAGGAATAGGGGACTAACATTAAGGGACAGAGGGAGTAACTTTTTTGAAGAATTACTTTGGCACCCATATTTTGTGGCTCTTTGTAATATATGTGATTAGAAGCAAATTGGGTAAATGATTTCCTTGCCGTAAACACCCTCTTGAACTCTTCATCGGTGGTCCCTCCTGGGTGTGAGGTTCAGGGATAAGCGTAAGGTTGAGAGCTTGACCTTTTGAACTGTTGGGTGCAATTGGATGGGGTACAAAGAAAGATTGATTTTCAGGACATATCCTTACTACTCTAAGCTTGACTCTCATTGCCCGAGATTTGTTTGTTAATAGCTTAGTGAAAAAAGAAACGAATATTAGTCGTAGAAATGCTGTGCCCATTCATGCCAACTATTTGGCCCTTGGACTGAGAAAGTAAGAATTGGCCATAAATAGGCCCGTATAAGAGAGGAAGGTATAGCCCCGGCGGTCATATATTTGTGATATGGTTGTAAGGTTTTCTTTTGGGCCTTCATAGTGAGGAAAGAGTATCACCATCCACGTGACGATTTGATCTATGTTTGTTCTATATAGGTGGTTGCTAGCCTGTACTTGCTGTCTGCTTTGGGAAGATTGGTCTCAGGTGTTACAGTGGCTTATACTGGTACGTGAAGATCTTTTGTTTTTGTTTTTCTCTGTCGGACTATTCTATAAATGCACTAGCAGTTGATCTTTTCCTGCTTGTTTGGAATCCTACGCATTTACAGGAAGTTATGATAATGGGTTTCTTACCAATTTGTTTTTTTGTTTTCACAATTTCAAAGTATACATATCAGCTGAACATGCAATAAGATGGGTTCGCTGCTTTCTGTCATTGATCACCTCCCTCCTTCAAGCTCAATTTTCAAGTTCCAGAGTAGGTTAACAATTGTAGATAGCCCCATAAGGGTGCATATGTATTAGGTGCTCACTCGTGGAACCTATTGTGCGATTTCTGATCTTTTCCATCTAGCTAACCTGTCTTCTTGTTGCATGCCAGAAAAAGTCTTCTCTTTAAACACTTTGATAGAGAGTTGCTGGAGAATACGTGTTTTACAGGCACAAGCATACATGAGTAGACCAAGGGTTCTATCCCAAGGTTGTGTGCGCACGCACGTGCCACAAAATACTAACATGCTATGCTAGCACTATCACTGTGGGGAAAAGCCAAAAAAAGTATACATGAGAAGGCTTATTAAATTTGTACCTCCACCACGTTTAGCTTAAAGCGGTTTCTCCTGCCATTGCTAAAGAATCAGGAAAAAGGTTGATGTCCTAACTGCTAACCGGGATAAGAGTAGGGGATTATTCAGAACAAAATAGGACATGCATTGAGATTGCATAGCTGCAGTTATAGGTTTCCATCCCTCTGATCTCTCATGCTGGAGTTACTGAAGTAGGATGGAAAGTAATCGTTGACCCTGATGAGACTCCATTCAGTTTTTATCCCTCAGTTGCTTCATCTATTGTTGTCTTTTTTTCTAGAATTTATACCCTTGTGACTCTGACCCATTTGTTCTGGTTGAAACAGGATTGTGCTTGTTTTGTCTCTATGTGCTTGCAGAGAACTCAGATTTTAACCAGTCAAGTATGACCCGGTTCCTTAAGAGGAGAGACCCCACAGTTCTTGAGCAGAATAATAGCATGTAGCCATGCACGTTCGTGCTACTAGCTCAAATGTATGGAAGAGGTTTTTTTTTTTTTTTTTTTTTTTCTTTGGATTGTATACTGTTCCTCGATGAAATACTACTTCTGTGGCTGTTTTTTTTTTTGGGATGGTGCGCTATTTCAGCAAGTCACACACAGACATATATTGACCGCATTAGCTTATATTTATGGCTGCTTAGATTAGAAAACACGAACCAGTCCGGTAGCGGGCACTCTTACAATAATTCTACTTGTACTGATGGGGCGTGTACAGAGAATGTGCTGACTTGTGTGGGACTCCCATCGTGTTCTACATAGATGGACTGAGATGGCCTCCTTTAAAAAAGATGTCACGATTGATCATTCCACAAGATTAATCTCTCATACTGTTACATCTATAAAATAAAGAGACCATAATTTTCAAATGAAAAATAGAAAACTATGTCTATAAAATATATACTACTTCTAAAAGTATGAAGGCCTAACGTGTTTTCTACTCTTCAGTTTTCAAATTTACCCTTTTGGAATTTGAACGGTCCTTGCCAGTTCTAGGTTTGCATCTTTACAAGAATATAAATAGAATTACCTTCTTGTCATTTCTGAATGCAACTCTCGAACGCGACATGTTTAAGAATAGAAACTCTTCACTGTGATTGGACATGAACAGATTTGTTATTTTACTTGACGTCTCTTCCTTGTGCCAAACAGTGTTGCAACTTGCAATAAACTTGCTCACTTCAATCTTTTGTGGGCAAAACTCTACATTCTCTTTACTAAAGCATCCTCCTCAGCTCAGGAGGACAAGGCCACCGTTAGTGGAACTCATAATCTTCAATTTCATGTGAGGGGTGTGTGTGTGTGTGTGTGTGAGAGAGAGAGAGAGAGAGAGAGAGAGAGAGAGAGAGAGAGAGAGTTTTATTGGGTGTCATTTGGGAGTGATTATTAAAGTGGTCTACTACCGCCACATGGTGTCCCAACACATTTCTTCACCACACATGTTCGTGAAGTCCGTACACTTTGTAAAGACTTCGAATTTCACACAAATTTTTTTTGATTGAAGTTAGGAACATTGAGGAATTACATTTAAAGTTAGGAACATTGAGGAATTACATTTAAAGTTCATATGATGGTTCAATGTGAGACATTAGTGTGTTTTGGACTTGTTTGAAATACATGGGAAGTCGGGGGGTGTATGTGTGTGCTCCCTCTATAAATAGGAAGAGGAGGACAGAGAAAATTACTTTCCCCTCTCCCCTCCTCAAGTAGCCGGCCCCTCCCTCTTTCTTCCTCCTCTCGATTTCTTCAACTTTTCTCCCCAAATCATCCACTCACACTCAAACCACACACAAATACACTAGCACCCTATTTGGATGCCAGACTTGCACCCGTATATGTGAAGCGGGTTGATTGCTAATCCTAATCCCACCTCATCTCCGCCATTTGGCTGCCATTTGTTCGTCCCTCACTCAATTACTATTTGGAGTGAAATCATCCCTGGGGTGGATATGCGAGCACTGGCTTATACCCTATCGTTGGCAAATCCGGGTGGTTTTGGTGTTTTTTGGTACGTTTTTGCCCCTGCAAATCCGGGTATTGTTACGCGTATAACCAGATCTAATCAATAGCGTTTCATTTTTGGAAGAGAGAAGAGAGGAGAGAAAAGAGAAGAGAAGGCAATCGCCGTTTTTGAACTGTGCGACTCCATTGTTGCAAACCTTGACCTCTTCTTCAACCTATTACAGTCAAGTATACTACGTACTCCATTGTTGTTTGCGATATGGTGATTTTTTGGTTTCGAAACCCATTTATTTTTGGATTGAGAACTTGATTTTGTGTCTATATGTGATAATCTTGTTTTGCTAAAATCTGAGTTTCCACTTGTTTGAGTTTGCTATAATTTCTGACATAAATCTGGAAATAGATGGGTTTCGAGTTCCAAAGGTTGAATCTGGGTTTGCTATGGCCTTCCAGTTTGCCCTAATTGGTGAGAATTTTTAGGGTTTCATAGTTCGCTGTAATTGATGGATTATGAGTTTGGCCTAAATTGTCGTAATTGATATCGAGTTACCAATATCTGTGACATAATCTGGGTTTGCTATGGTGTTCGAGTTTGCCCTAATCTGTGACATACTCTGGGTTTTGTATGGTATTTGAGTTTGCCCTAAGTGATGGTTTCTTATTTTCCCCTAATTTCTGGATTTGTGGTTTGCCCTAAATTGCGCTAATTTCTTACAGTAATCTGGAAATGTATGGCCTAATATTGCTAGCATAAAGTTTGCCCTAATTTGCACTCAGATTGCCCAAATTTGAGTTAGAGGAAGGCCAAATATTGCTTGTTGTGTTGGCTTAGTGTTCATATAAGTTGGTATATTTCGAGAGATTGATAACGAAATCGTTGCCCTATTTTTTTCCTGTTTTCAAAGTTTGCCCTAATTAATTTCGTAAGATGTTTTATTTGAAAACAGATGGCAAGACTAACCAAACGTGAGCAAAGGAAGAAGTCAAAAGGTTCAGGGTTTGGTTGTAGTCCAATGTTTCATGAGAGTAGTCAATACTACTCTCATGTTGTACATTTTAATTATGAACTTGATTGCCGAACGGTTTCGATGAAGGCCCTGTATTCGTTTGAATCTTAATGTCTACCAACCTCAACTATATGCACTGATTGTTGAGGGTAAATAGGCATACATTCATGAGGTTGTGCCTCATATTAGGGGAAAGAGGCCTACAGAACTCTAGGAATGTCACAATTGTGGAGAAAGTTACTATATTTCTGTGGATCCTTGCGCACCATAATAAAAATAGGCCTACTGGGTTCCAATTTATAAGGTTCAGGAAAACAATTAATAGGCATTTCAATGCAGTTCTGTTGGCGGTTTTACAACTTCACAATGTATTGTGGCATCATACCCTATCTGTTCCTCCTAATGAGCCAGATCTTAGGTGGAAGTGGTTTGAGGTAAATTACCTTCCCAAGTACATTACACTACAAATTTTGTGACTTCTTAATTATTAAAAACTTGGTGACTACTAAAATCTTTGCCTCCTCTCATAAACAGAATTGTCTAGGGGCTTTAGACGGTACCTTCATACCTGTACTCCCCCCAACCGATGACAAGGCACGTTATAGGTCAAGGAAGAGTTACTACGTGATAAATGTCTTAGGAGTTTGTTGTCGACAATTCATATATGCATTGTCTGGTTAGGAAGGATCAGCCACGAACTCGAGAGTGCTTCGGAATGGGTTGATGAGGCCTCATGAGTTAAAAATTCTACAGGGTACGTCACTTCTAACAACTTTCCATTACACTCCATACCTCCACAGTTGTATTGACATACTCACATAGGCCTTGAAATGAAATTTGTAGGTCATTGCTACCTCGTGGATGCTGGTTACACTAATGGGCCGGGATTATTAGCATCGTACAAGGGATAACGATACAACATTAACATTTGGAGGCAAGGACACTTGCCCCAAAGCTGGGAAGAGTGCTTCAACATGAAGCACTCTGCGACAAGAAGCACTCCGTTTTCTGTGTTCATCATGTGGAGTTTTGTGGGTGAAATTAATGACTCACAGTTTTATGGGTTTATGGCTACGATGAATTAGGGCAAACAAACTTAGCTGAGAAATTCGACTTGGTGGGACAACTTATGACGGCCAATGGATTTGAAATCTCTTGGCAACATAAGTTGTCGCCAATTTATGGATTATGAGCAAAGAAACTAAATTCTAAGCGCGCGCGCGCGCGCGCGCACGCACACACACACACACACACACACACACAGAGTGTGTGTGTGTGTGTGTGTGTGAGTAGTTATGAGTTGCCATTTTAGCATCTCGTAACTTTAACTAGCAAACCCACTCCATGTTCAATCCTCTCGGGCCTATAGATTAAAGTGTTTGTTTATCATTACAAGTATTTGGCATTAGTTAGTTGGCATCCTCTTTAACGGCTATGATGTTATTTGAGAAAAAAGGCAAGGCACTTGTATTGGCGGTACACTTTATGATGGCCAATGGTTTAATCCCCATTTGAAGACATAAGTTGTAGCCAACTTGTGTAATGCGTGCTAGTGAATCAAAGATCCGAGCCAAGTAAATACTATAGTTTAGTGTTTACTATTATTTGAAGGTTGAAAGCAAATTATATCACCACTTGTTTTGGATTAGATTATTGAATGACAGGTCAACATAGAGAGTCCTATTGGGTGGTTTTTGTTGGACATCGTCCAGGGATCGACAACACTTGGGAGGAAGCTGAAGTCCAAGTTAATGGATACTCTGGGGACTTGAAGAAAAGGTACAACACACTGGAAGAAGCTGAAACACCATTGCTAAATTTTCATACAGAGAGTTTTCGGATCAGAAATATGCAATCAACCCAAACGAAACATTCAACAAGTGACGGTGCTTTAACATTCGTAAGTGCGTTGCAAGTTAAACATCAAACCAGTGTGCGCAAGGCCAATGTAGGAAATTTGTCCTATTTTGTAATTTTTTCTTAGGTTTTGTAGCTTGTATTTTGTTCGCACTTCTTTTCTATTCCGAATGAAGTTGTACGTTTCAACAATTATGCAAATAGTTTGGTTTATTGAATGAAGACTTTATTATTAAGACAAACGTAGACTCTCAAATAAATATGAGAATTTAGTTGAGATACATGTGTTTGGTTATTTTACTTCTTTGCAATGGAAAATGATTGCGTGCGAGCGTGCCAGAGAAAGTTTCAATCTCCTCCCTCAGATTAACTTTGGAAAAACCAAATCTAATCAGGCGATTGTGTTTTATTTGTTCAATTACCTCAACTAAGAGGATTTTTTCAACAAGTGAAGAAATGTAAACCACCAAACTTAGGAAATCGAAGAACAAAAAGAAACAAGATACTTCGATTAGTAAATCAAAGGTAAACTTACTTCGAAATTGTCTCCAACTTCAGATACAAGAACTTCGAACAGGTGATTGTTACAGAAACAATCAAGATTAATCCTAACTACTTCCTAATCTACTTCGAACTGAGTTTGAGATCCTAAACTAGTTTGACCTGAGTTCGAAATCCTAAACTACTTTGCCAATGAACAAACCAAGCATCAGTTTTTTTGATAGCTGTTTGTTGAAGATTTGTCCGGGGGCATTTTACTCTTTAATTTCTTCTATTTATAGATGCTGCTTGCAGTTTGAACTTCTAGCTCAATAAATTTGAACATTGGCTTGCTTCGAACTCTAACTTCCATTCTTCGAGTTGGCAGTTTCTTCCTCCTCCACGTCTGAATTTGAATCCTTCTAATTCTTCCTCCAAAAGCTTTGATTTTGAATCTGCACAGTTGCTTGAACAAAACTCAAATGATTATACGTTAAGGAGAATAACTGACTTTTAATAAGCACTCCACGTGTTCTAACCGCCAATTTGCCTGTTTCACGAGTTTACACGTGGAGCTTATGTATTTAGCAGTTAATACCATGACCTCGAAGTCAATTTTTATTCATCCTTGACTTGTAACTGCCAATAACCGCTTTTCAAATCTGAGAAAACCATACGACATCGTATTTACTCAGATATACCCCTTTAATCCAGTGTGCCTTTATCGACAGGTAATTGCCAACGTTTGGCATATTCACTACGTGTCAATTAATTATTGGATTTGTTAATTTTATATGTAAACAACATGATAATACTCTAAAAAAAACATACAATATAAAAGACACATAGACTCTGAAATTAAAAATTATTCTTCAAATATCCGACTTGAACTTCAATCTTCATCTTCCCCACCGATTTATCCTTCATAACCTACTGAGGTTCAAAACAATTTGCTCAACGAATGAAATAGGGATATTGCTTATCCCTCATGCCGTTAACATAATGGATGGACCTATACAAAAGCAAAAACAAATGTTATTTTCAATTAAATTGATTAGGAGAGTTAAATAGGGAAACAATTTAACCAACAATATAATGACTTACTCAGACGTATTCATTCCAAATTTCATCCTCCACCACTAGCTTATTTCGTTAACGTCCCACCCAAAATTCTCATTTCAAAGAATGTCAGCAAGTTTGAATCCAATTCTTTATTTTACCTTCAATTTATTTCTTGGTGATACCACTTCGGGAGAAAGACTCGGACATTATATCTTGAATGATACGTTCCACCCGTGATGCATGACTCTGTGCTCACCTACCCAAAGCCCCAAAGCTATCATTTCTTGATAGGACTGTAATAAGGTATCCTCCTCCTCATCGGTCCAATTCCGGCATGCCATTGAAATGGGGAGAGGAAAAAAATCAAAATATAAGGAAAGATGCCTTCTCTCTCTCTCTCTCTTTTTTTTTCTTCCTACAAATGAGGATTGGGAAGTGAGAAAAAAATTAATGAAGAAGGATTTGTATTTATACATAAAATTTTTATCAACCATTCAACCAAAAACCCACCATTCAATCACCTATCTACCACTTCACCAGCCATTCACCATTCAACCACCATCTACTCTCCATTCAACCAAAAATAAATAAATAAATAAAAAAGAAAACCCTACTCTGTATTCAAATAAAGCCTTAATTGTATTTTATTAATTTTACAAAATTTCATTTCATAATTAATTTTTTAATTTTTTTTGGAAATACTTTTTTAACTTGTAATATAGTTTTAAATATTTTTATGTATTTATTGTGTATTTATTCTAATAATTATGTATTTATTATTATTATTATTATTATCAAATCAATTTATCCATTAAAATAACAAACTGGGGGCAATTAAGTATTTTTTCAACTTATCCCATGATATCCACCTTCCAAATCTCCCTACTCAAAAAACCATCCAAACACCTAATATACAAATCCACCATTCTTAGGAGGGTGGCCCACACTTATTATAAATCCACCCTCATTACAAATCCACCCAAAATCATCTCTGGCATCCAAACGGGCCGTAAAGATCCGTCATCTAAGCAACGCATATTGACTATTGGAGCTTAGGATTTACGTGGTTAAGCTGGGGAAATGCATTTTTGTGGGTTTCAAGCTGGGAGAGGTTAGGGTTTCACATTTAAGACTAGTGGGAGCTCAAAATCGTGAGGTAGGGGTTTCTTTTTCTTTGATGTTTATGATTGTTGAATGCACAAAAATCGTGGTCTAGATCTCTTTCTTGTATATTAGTTGAAGTTCTTGACTTTGATAATCTACGTCATGAAAATGATCCATGTTTTTGTTGAGATTATTGATACCCATTGATGATTCATCACTCCATGTATATTTTATCTGTTGGTAGTATAATTTCTGAGTTTGGGACCAAAGTGTTGAGTTTAGGTGAAGATAGGAAATTTTGCAGAAAAATATGCTCGTCACTATGCTGGCTGGAATTTCCGGATTCTGTTTTGTTCGGCATCCGTGAAATTCTGACTTGAAACTTGTTTAAACTTGCTTTGAACTTGCAATGATGGATGTCAACGTAATATGATGAAGTGCTGATTATGGACATCCGATGTCATGAAGTAGCTTATTACAATAGACACAATGAAACCACACGAGTGGTCTCGATTAGGGAACAAGTTGAACACATTCATAATCTACATCGTGGGAGGTTAGTGTGGCGTGATTACATGACGCTTGGTGGGTACTTGTGGACATGTTGGGGTGTAGTTCGATGAATATCTTCAATACCTCTGACAATGAGACGAACGGACACTTGATGAAATAATAAGCGAAATCAAACGACACAGTAATAAGACAAGTCACTAGGGCCTTTAATCAGTGCGTTGCTAGGAAGGGCCCGTGAGGCCCTAGAGATTCGGAAGGCCAATTGTAAGCTTTTCATTATTTAGAGATTAGTGTGATCATTGAAATAAGCATGAGAAGAGTAAGTGTACGGATACGGGCATTGGTGAGAGATACGGGTAATTGTGGGACACGTAGGAGATCACCGAAAGGTTCGGATACTTATGAATACGCTAATACACAGACACTTAGAAGTTACATGGATAATCATTGAACACATGAGTATTCGAGAGTGTTATGGATATTTGTGAAAAGGATGTTCGATACATATGAAATTTGGGCGATATTATATGGGGTTACACATACCCGGAATACTTGAGATGGTACATACGGGGTTGCAGCTACCTGAAATGCTTGTTGAGGTATGTACGGGTCAGACATCCAGAATATTCGTCGATACATTCATGAAGTACTTTGGTCACTCTAATGTGGATTTTGTGGTATAGTTGAGGTGGTTTTATGAGGGTTGTCAGACCCGATTGATTAGACTTAGAGAAAACATGCGGAGATTTGTTAGGTTGGAATGTCATGACGAGTGACGTAGTAAAGAGGAAATTTGGTTCTCGATGGCTCAAAGTTCGTGTGAGTGAAGCTGTATGAAAAGAGCTGCATATGAGAAAACCTTACGTTGCGAAACTCATTTGAGCCTTACGTTGTGAAACTCGTTTGAGTATGTTTAAATGCATTGGGCCTCATTTCCATTATTTCCTCTATTAAGCTTTTATAAATTCGGTAAAAGAAATCCCTACTAGGTGAAGTGAATGCTCACCCCTTTTACTTTCACGTATCAAACTCGGAGCACGAATGGGAGTACTTAAAGTGCATGGATTTCTTTGAAAGCATAAATGACAAGTTATGTGATTAACTCATGAACATCCTTTTGGGAGATAACTTTTGGAGGAATGTAACAACTTTAAATTATTTTCATGTCTTTCTCATGGGACACGGGTTCTTAGCTTAGACTTGCAAACCACCATGGATGTTGAACTTTGTAATTGAAAGGTGATTTGTGGGAAGGAATGGATGAGATTTATGCAATTCCTTTGTGAAAAATGTTTATTTTTATTAAGTTAAAAATCGAGGGCGCAACACACTTAGTGCTGGATCTCACAAAAATTTGGTGAAAAAAAGGGTTGATGTACCCACATGTCGGAGCCCCAAGACCATTGAATAATTTTCCGGTCGTTTGTAGGCATAACCCCAATCTCTGCCGATAATAACTGCCAATTTGCTGAACACTAACCATCTGGTTTGCGGTATTTTGAATTCCAAAATGACTTCAACTGCTATCATTTTAACTCATTTTTATGTTGTTACAAGTTAGTAGTTTTTTTTTGTTGATCGGTATACACAAAGGTAGTTATTCAAGTCTGTTTGTCATTTGGATTTGAATAACTACAACAATCTTAGTGCTTCCTCATTTGTCACGCCTTTTACTCTTTTAGATTGTGTTGATCAAATTGTACAATTCCCGTAAATTCTTAATTTTTGTAACTTGAGTAGCAAAATTTGTTTACAATTTCTGTGTGTATACTTCTATCACATTCCACATGGACCGAGTAAATAATTGTTGATACTTGCAGAGATTGAGAAAACGAATCAATCATCTGCTACACAAGTTTAATGGCAACTCTATTAGACAACAATACAACAAAGAATTTCAGTCATGGAAATACTGAAGCCCTTGAAACTGCAGTCCTGGAAATAATGAGTCATCTGGTGTACAGGTTGGACAGAGGTCACTGACTCACTGCCTTGAATAATGGTCCACAAGTGCCTTGGCCTTCTCTGGTGCAAAGAATCGTGCCTGCACACAACCACCTCACTAAGTTAAGCGCACAAACTCACTAAGTTAAAAACCTACGTGTCCTTTCCTTAGTATGATCTAAACAGAAAGATAAGCTTCGTAGTTCATACATTGTTGTGCCATTGCAATATCTCCAACAACAAAAAATGGAATATTCACATTACAACATAAAAAGGAAATGACATTGCTGGTGTATTTGAAATAAGTCCTCTAAGAATTCTTGTTGGAAAAATGTGTGAAAGATCGAGTCCCACATTGGATAAACAGAAAAAGAGTTGGACCTTAACATACTATTGGATGACTCACCACTTACAAGGCTTAGCCTTTTAAGTGGATATGGGTCGTTCAATGATATTGGGTCCATGTGATGTGATGGACTCTGTGCATACTCCCCAACGGATTGGGCCTACACACGCATAGGAAGAACCTCAGGCGGATCAGACTCCTAACAATTCCTAATGTAATCACCGATCTAGGTCGCACGTCATGTGATGTCACATAACATAAGAATCGCTAAAGAGAAAACATTTGAACATTGTCCAAGAACCCGGTCAAATACTACCTAATGAGGGTCTAGAAACATGGTTAGTGAGATGCTTTACCATGAATGAAGGAAGCATGGTAATGAGCACAGAAATTGACGAGGATTTCTAGGCCTGCACTCCCTAATGCCTTTCGGCTTTGATTAGGGGCATGTTCTACAACAAAACGTACTTGTAGCTCCTCAGTTCTTGGAGGTTTAGGCGGGCCACTGTTTTAGTGATATTCTGAGAGTAACCACTTTGTGCATATTTCCAAAGATTAGGTCTGTCTCTGATCATCTCCCACCCATACCCCCAAATGATTGGGGACTAGATGAGTTCTGTTCTTGTTGTTGTTGTTGAGGGTCTGGAAACCAAACTATAGACCCGTCTCTCCAAGGCTGGGAGAACAAATAGGCGCGAGTAACACTAAGGTTATCCTCAATGGCATAACCAAAAGTAAAAGGTTTATGAAATTAGCAATGTCGGCCTAAAAAATGGCTCATAATGGAATAACTAAACTTAGCAACCTCTTTAACCAATAACCAAATTTGAGCCTTTGGATCATCAAAACTAACCACATTTTCATAATAACCAAAATTAGTGGATCTCACATACAAAAGTTATTGTTTATACATTTTGTTGTTTGAAACTCAATCTCCATAAAACAAATGCTTTATTGATAGGTGTGTTGTAACGAACGCTATGAATGCGACTAAGTTTGGGAGAAAGCAAACAAAACAAGCAATCACACGACACAAAGATATACGTGGTTCCCCCAAGATTGAGGTACAGTCCACGGGCGAGGAGAGAGAGAGTTCACTATCAATGGTGAAGAAGAGATACAAAGAGCCAGCTATGATCCGTAACTCTGGAAGAGGCCACAATATGAGAGATATCTAAAGGATACCCAAAAGCCTCTATTTATAAGAAGCACAATCAATAGGAAATCCTAAACACAATAGGAA
>CM037161.1:46801128-46858628 GCA_020921065.1 Vaccinium darrowii
AAAAGCCTCTATTTATAAGAAGCACAATCAATAGGAAATCCTAAACACAATAGGAAAACTTAAACATAATTGGAAATCCTAAACACAATAGAAAATCCTAAACACAATTGGAATTCTCCCAAAAAAGGAAAATTAAGGCACAATTCCAACAATTCTCCACCTTGAATTGAATTCCACTGAACCCAAATCACTAATTATAGCAACCCTCTTCTGCCTCTACCTCGCCACAATGCCCCCAAGAGGCGATCAACTGCAAATACCAACCAAGCCCAAGCAATGCTTGAACTTGGCAACCGAAACCGGTTTAGTCAACATGTCCGCTGGGTTATCTGTTGTTCCCACTTTCTTTACCTCAACTTGCTTCTGTGAGATGATCTCTCGAACGAAGTGATACCTGACATCAATATGCTTGGTCCGTTCATGATACATCAGATTTTTAGTCAGATATATGGCACTCTGAGAGTCACAAAATGCTAAAGTAACCCCTTGTGCAATACCAAGCTCGCAAAGAATTCCCCTCATCCACAATGCCTCCTTTACAGCTTCGGCAATGGCCATATACTCCGCTTCTGTTGCAGACAGCGCGACCGTAGCCTGCAAAGTTGCTTTCCAACTAATGGCACTTCCGGATAGAGTGAACACATAACCTGTCAGAGACCTCCTCTTATCATGGTCACCAGCAAAATCCGAATCAACATAACCAACAACTTGATTACCCGAATTAGAAACCCCATACATAAGACCCACATCTGCAGTCCCTTTCAAATACTGAAGTATCCACTTCACAGCCTCCCAATGTGCCTTTCCCGGTCGCCCCATATAGCAACTTACGACACTAACTGCATGTGAAATATCAGGACGAGTACATACCATGGTGTACATAAGGCTCCCAACTGCGCTCGAATATGGAACCTGAGACATATTTCTCCTCATCCTCTGACTGAGGTGACAATTCTGCTGAAAGTCGAAAGTGTGCTGCCAAAGGGTTACTGACTGGCTTCGAGTTCTGCATGGCAAAGCGCTCAAGCACTTTGAGAACATATGACTTCTGATTCAAGAACAAATTGCCATCTACTCGATTTCTGCTAATCTCCATACCCAAAATCCGTTTTGCTGCACCCAAATCCTTCATCTCAAATTCACCACTGAACTGCTGCTTCAACCTGTTGATTTCTGATACACCTTTGGCAGCAATAAGCATATCATCAACATACAACAGTAGATAAATAAATGAACCATCTGGAAGTCTCCGAAAATACACACAACTGTCATATTCACTCCTAGAATATGATTGGCTTATCATGAATGTATCAAACCGCTTATACCACTGCCTAGGAGACTGTTTTAAGCCATATAAAGACTTACGAAGCAAGCATACATGATCTTCCTTACCAAAAACAACAAATCCCTCTAGTTGACGCATATAAATCTGTTCCTCAAGCTCCCCATGCAAAAACGCCGTTTTGACATCAAGTTGCTCTAACTCAAGGTCATAACAAGCAACAATAGCAAGTAAAGTGCGAATGGAACTGTGTTTTACAACTAGTGAAAATACCTCATTGTAGTCAACACCTTCCTTTTGACTGAATCCTTTCACCACTAGCCAAGCTTTGAACCGTGCCTCTTCAACCCCTGGAATACCTGGCTTGCACTTGAAGGCCCATTTGCACCCAACAATCCTCCTATTTTTCAGCGGTTCCACCAACTCCCATGTCTGGTTCTTCTGAAGAGACTCAATCTCTTTATTCATAGCAACACACCACTGTGCACTCTCATTGCTCGAAACAGCTTCCGCATAGGTAGAAGGCTCATCATACTCCACTGTTTCAGCAATCGATAAAGCATAGGCCACCATCTCAGAATAAGCCAAATACCGTTCAGGAGGCCGAATCTCCCTCCTTGGCCTATCTTTAGCAATAGTGCGTGGTTGTTCTGCTGGTACATCATCCTCTGTGTCTGAACTTTTGAACTCCTCTTCAATTGGCTGATTGCTGACATTCTTCCCTGAGCCAGAAGATTCAATCACAAACTCCACCTGCTTTGGAACCCTCGGTTCCTCAACTGCAGCTTAAACCTGCTTAGACCCCTTAACCATAAAGTTTTCATCAAAAGTAACATCTCTACTGATCAAAAACTTAGAGGATTCCGGACACCATAAACGATACCCTTTCACACCTGCCTGATAACCCAAGAAAATACACTTCTTGGCACGTGGCTCCAACTTACCCTCATTGACATGAGCATAAGCTGGACACCCAAACACACGCAGCATGGAATAATCAGCTTTATGACCCGACCATACCTCAAACGGAGTCTTACACTCAATAGCAGCCGATGGAGACCTGTTCACCAAATAGCATACTGTGGAAACGGCTTCAGCCCAAAACTCTTTGCCCAACCCGGCATTGGACAACATACAACGCGCCTTCTCCAAAAGAGTCCTGTTCATTCGTTCAGCCACACCGTTCTGCTGGGAGGTTTTCCTCACTGTGTTATGTCTCACAATGCCCTCATTACTGCAAAACTTATCAAATTCGCCAAGACAAAACTCCATACCATTGTCAGTTCTCAAACGTTTTATTTTCTTACCCGTCTGATTCTCTATCAAAATTTTAAACTGTTTGAATGTACTTAGAGCATCACTTTTATGTTTTAGCATATACACCCAAACCTTACGAGAGAAATCATCGATAATACTCATAAAATATCGAAAACCACCTTTAGAAGTTACCTCAGCGGGACCCCAAAGATCCGAGTGAAAATAATCCACCGTGCCTTTGGTGCGATGAACAGCTGTACTGAATTTGACCCTGCACTGCTTGCCGTAGACACAATGCTCGCAAAAATCCAGCTCCTCAATTGTCTGCCCACAAAGTAGACCCTGATTGCTCAAAACTGTCATCCCTCTCTCGCTCATATGCCCAAGACGCATATGCCATAACCGAGTCAAATCCGAACCCGAAACCTTGGAAGAAGCGACCGCTGCTGCAGAACCCGTAACTGTACTACCCATGAGTGAATAGAGATTGTTACGCTTCTGACCCTTCATCAGCACCAAAGCACCCCTTGAGACCTTCAAAACTCCACCTTCAATAGTGAAAGTACAACCAATGGAATCTAGAGCACCCAAAGAGATAAGATTTTTCTTCAACTCCGGAACATGCCGAACATCCGATAAAGTCCTCACAATACCGTCGTGCATCTTGAGTTGGATCGTTCCACAACCAACAGTTTTACAGGGCATGTTGTTTCCCATTAAAACTGTACCACCATTGACCGCCTCATAGGTGGCGAACCACTCCTTATGTGGACACATGTGATATGAACACCCAGAATCCAAAATCCACTCGGTATCACAGCGAGAATCTCCCACTGTAACTGATAAAACAGTATTTAACTCATCCGAACTTTCAGCAACCCCGGCAATATTTTTACCCCCTTTTTGGTCCTCTTTTTCCTTCTCCTTGAGTTTTAAACAGTCTCTTGTCCAGTGCCCCGGTTTCTTGCAATAATTGCACTTTCCCTTTTTCTTATTTTAACTGCTGATTTGGATCTTTCCCTATTACTCGTACCACCCTTTTCTGTCGTTCTTCCCCTAACAAACAATCCCTCCGCATGATCATCAACCTTTCCTGACACCTTTTTCCTCAACTCTTTCGAATGAAGACTGGCCTTAACATCCTCCATGGATATGGTGTCTTGCCCATACAATAAGGTTGTAACAAAATGTTCATACGATGGCGGTAAAGAACATAACAAAATTAGGGCTTGGTCCTCCTCCTCGATTTTACAATCAATATTTTTCAGGTCCATCAAAATACGATTAAACTCGTCTAAGTGATCCTTAATAGGTGTACCTTCACGCATTCGAAACGTATAAAGACGTTGTTTAAGATACAACCTGTTCGTGAGCGATTTCGTCATATATATGCCTTCCAACTTCAGCCAAATATCTGTTGCTGAAGTTTCTTCTTCCACCTCGCGAAGAACATCGTTTGCTAGACTCAACTGAATCGAACTCAGAGCTTTAGCATCCATGTCTTCCCAATTTTCCGCGTTGATGCCGAATTTTTCCTGCCCCTGCAAGGTCTTGTGTAATCCCTGTTGAACTAGCAAAACTTTCATCTTAACCCTCCAAAGACTGAAGCTACTGCTCTGCCCATCAAACTTTCGCAATCTCAAACTTAGCCGCCATAGCCACAATCGGAAACGAAACCCTAGTTTTTCAACCAGAAGCTCTGATACCAGTTTGTTGTAACGAATGCTATGAATGCGACTAAGTTTGGGAGAAAGCAAACAAAACAACAAGCAATCACACGACACAAAGATATATGTGGTTCCCCCAAGATTGAGGTACGTCCACGGGCGAGGAGAGAGAGAGTTCACTATCAATGGTGAAGAAGAGATACAAAGAGCCGGCTATGATCCGTAACTCTGGAGAGGCCACAATATGAGAGATATCTAAAGGATCCCCAAAAGCCTCTATTTATAAGAAGCACAATCAATAGGAAATCCTAAACACAATAGGAAAACCTAAACATAATTGAAAATCCTAAATGCAATAGGAAATCCTAAACACAATAGGAAATCCTAAACACAATTGGAATTCTCCCAAAAAAGGAAAATTCAAGGCACAATTCCAACAAGATGAACTTTACTCTCCACTTTGACAAGTGGCTGTGCATTTAACAATGTTGGTCATTTTATGAATTTTAACAAATGCTCTGCACTTTCATTTATTTTACTAGAATGCCATTCAATATAGACCACTAGATTGAGAAGAATAAAATAGATAGTTGGATTTGAATTTTTGCCTACTCATTTTGATTGTGCAAGTGTAGAGGTTGGGATTGTTAACTTTAGCTATGCACTAAATAGATAATCAAAAGCTGATGCAGCAAGTTTTGGGTGACACCCTAAGGACATAAAACAGAAAACATACACTACATTCTACGGCATTAGGACTCTGATTCCCTGCATCAGGACTCTGACTCCCCCTCTAAACAAAAAACTAGTTTTCAAGTTGGACAACAAGATTCAAGACAACTAAATCAAAAAACATAAAAGTATTGATTATGGAGCTCCAAATTAGGCATGTGGCTGCTTTTTCTTAATCAACGTCATCCCCATGCAATAACTCATCTTCAATATCGGTTTCCTTTTGTGTACATCACTGTCTATGCTTGTGCTAACAAACCATTCATCATTGTGTCTCTTACGAAGCAACACATCCTCAACATTGATTCCAAAATATACTAAGAATCATAACTTATTTTGTACACCAATGCCACATAAGCTTGAAAATTTTGCATCTCTTGCGATCATTAATATCCAAGTCATAGCTTTCCTCCATAGTTGTCAAAGGCGCGCCTAGGCGCAGCAAGGCGAGGCGGAAAAAGGCGCGCCTAGGCGAAGGCAACGAGCCGCAAAAAGGCTCGCCTCTTTCAAATCGACCACTCTTTTATTTTTTTAATGAAATTAAGGTTCTTTTTTTTTTCCTTCATACATGTTGGGGTTTCCAAAGAGTATATTAGGCTATTAGCTAAAGTAAATTATACTTGCTTGTTTGTTTTTAGATGTCAAGCGGAGCTAATAGAACGGATCCTGCATGGAAGTATCATCATTTGCCGGATCCCGCGAACACTAACCAATTTAAATGTATTTGTGGCAAAATAACCAATGGAGGGGGATAATCAGGCTAAGAAATACCTTGTAGGAGGTTATAGAGATGTGACAGCTTGTAAAAGAGTCCCACCCGACGTAAAACAAGAGATTCAAGAGTTTATGGGAAATAAGAAATCATTGAAAAAGCTATTGCAAATGATGGTATTAGGGCTGAACAAAGGAACCGGAAGAACCGAACCGAACCGGCGAATCGGACCGAACCGGTTTTTATTTTCGGTTTTTGAACTTATCCGGTTCGGTTCGGTTTTCAAGATTTTCAAAATTTAGAAACCGGTTCGGTTCCCGGTTCTTGGAATTTTTATCCCGGTTCGAACCGAACCGCACCGGTTTTAAATATTATATATAAAATATCTATTATATACTAGTGTTACTCGAAAAATGTAAGGCGGTGGGAGTCGAACCCTGCCCGCAGGGGTGGAACAAAGCTCGCTTACCAACTCAGCTGCCCAAGCCATTTGACGCCGTCATCTCGCGATTTGTATGTTTCTCTCTATTGAGTTGTATACATGTTTGTACATATATAAATATGTATTAATTTGTAGATCTGTAAATGTTTTTTTTTTTTTCAATCGATGTAGATCTGTAAATGTTTGTATATATACACATATATATGTATGTATTAGTTTGTAGATATGTATGTATTAGATCTGTAGATCTATAAATGTTTGTAGATCTGTAGTTTTTTTTTTCAATCGATCATCTGTGAATGTTCGAACATCGGTGATGCGATCTCCTCTCTCTTTGTTTGATGAACCGAACCGACCTCCGAACCGGGAAGAACCGAACCGACCTCTAAACAACCGGTTTCGGTTCCATGTTCCCTCCGAACCGGTTTTTCCCGGTTCACTCCAAATCGCCCCTGAACCGGACCGAACCGAACCGGTTACACCCCTAGATGGTATGCTGTCTTAAACTCATTGACTTAGTGTTATTATTTAAAGTATTGGTGTATTCTATTTTTTCAATTTTTCCGCATAGGTGCGCCTCGGTTCAAAAAGGCCCGCGCCTCGCCTTGCACCTTTCGCCTAAGGCCCTACAGGACTTTGTTCCTCGGTGCGCCTTTCGCCTTTGACAACTATGCTTTCCTCTACCTCACAGCTTTCCTCCAAAACTTGCTCACTATTTCATTAGGTGTCAAGAAAGACTCATTGATCGATAGGACTAATTATCATTTCTCTCTCTTTGTAGAGACTTTTCTTTTTTGAGTTATTTCTAACTCAGGGGCTGCTTCTTGAGTTGGTTAAGTAGGGCTCAGTAAGTTGTGGTGGACTATCATATAGTGGACGTAGTGTTCTTTGGCATAATTCTCATGATATATGTAAATGTCCTCTCCTATATGATTAACCAAAAACAAGAACTAGAAAATGAGTTTCAAATTCAAATGTGCAAGAAAGGATTGGCAAGAGGTATTGCAGAAGATAGGAGAGTCATTCAAAGCATGAACACGTGGGCAAGATAACATAGAGATGGTAACATACGGCAGCATTACATTGTACTCTTCTTGATAGTAGTACATCAATGAAGAGGCTTTTACGAAAGCACCCCACTATAGGTTTTGCTGCGTTGGCTAAAGAAATCAGTGGCGCAAAACTTGGAAATGAAGATCATATTTACATAAGTGTTGGCAGTGGGGAGAACCAAAAGCCGGTACAACTCGAATTATGCTACATAATCGAGCAAAAAATGCAACTTTGGAACTGGGATGGAATGCTATTGTGATAACTGTAATAGTGTAGTCTGATTACTACTACAGCTACAGGGTCAATATTACTTTGTATGTGTACTAGATCTAAGCATAATCACTCAGGTTTAAATACACTTGCTTTTTATGTACACTTTAATACCAATAAAGACTCGTAATGGCAACTGAAATGTCTACAATAGAGTACTAACAGCTACAATCATCCATGTTCATATGGTTGGCAAAGGTTTCTATTGACTGGAGAGGGGAAGACAGTCTCTCGTTTGAGTTTATTTTAACTTCAACAATTCAGATAATCTTATTTGAGATGGCAGCCTCATCCTGTCCACAATCATTAGCAAAGGAAATTACTTGTGCTTGTTTAAATCTCTCGTTTGAGTTCATTTTAACTTCTACAATTCAGATATCTTATTTGAAATGGCAGCCTCCTATTGTCCACAATCATTAGCAAAGGAAATTACTTATGCTCGTTTAAATAGAATCTCATACGTACTTGTATAAACATCCTCTCCGCATCTCCAACTCTATCATTTTGTTTCAGAATTATTCCCTGCAGAAGCACCAAAATATTAGGTTCCCATCCATGTTTTCTTCATTTACAAATATCCTGAAGTATTGATTAGCACAGAAAAGATAGGAAGTTATAATATAAATGAGGGCAAATGACAGAAGAACGAATCTAAGACATGCGTGTATTAGCGAAACCAATAAGAATGTGGTAGAGAATGTATGTGCCTACCCCTTCAAAACAATCATAACTAGTTAGCAATCTCATAGAAAATTAATAGCCTCATACGTTTTTCCACCTTTACCTAGGTTGTAAACTTGTGCATCATCTGGAGGGACCACACCCAATGTGATTAGAGATCTTTAACTCAGAAAGACAAAACAAGATATTCTGCCACAGGATATAAAAGAAAACTTAAACCCACAAAATACCTAGAATGCAGACTGTTAAAATCCTATCCAGGCAAACCATTATATTTTGAAAACAAAAGAAAGTGCACCCGTTACAACTTCTAACATGGTTGGAAGGTTGAAGTGGCAATGAGTCATTGAAATAGTAGGGAACCAACAGAATTAAATGTATTGTTGGAAGGTTGAAGCGACAACGAGTCAATGACATAGTAGGGAACCAACATAACTAAATGTACCTTTGCTAAGTAACCCCGAAAATCACCAGGGTGGCTGGAAATGAGTTGATCGTAAATAGCTACAGCGTCACTGACATGGCCCCAATCGGAGTACGCTTTTCCAAGAAGCAATTCAACCTGAAAACAGTATTTCATACAACACGATCTGATAAAATAAAAACAAAACCTAAAAAATAGAACAATTTTATTACAGGAAGGTTCAACCAGAAAACAACTAATTTTACTAAGTCTTCATCCCTCACCCCAAAACAAAAACAAAAAAATTATGGGGTTTGGTTGGGGTCGAGCCGTATGCAAGGGATAGAGAAGTCCATGGAACAAGGGGAAGTTACGTGTAAGGTCACTTTTTGGGAGTAACTTACCGCTAGCTAAAAAAAAAGTGAAAAAGCACCGCCAGCTCCAAAAAACGTGTTAGGTCAGTTCTCTCTCCATCTCCAAACCCCAAAACCATATGAAAGTGCCTAAACCCCAAAACCATATGAAAGTGCCTAAACCCCCAAAACCCTATGAAAGTGCCTAAACTTCTAAAACCCTATAAAACCGTATGATACCCTAAGTGCCTAAACCCAAAAACCCTAATGAAAGTGCCTAAACCCCCACAACCCTATGAAAGTAACTAAACTTGATACCTGGCAAGATCAAGACAAAATTGAGAAGGTAATAATAAGTGACAGCAGGAGACACCACAAAGTGATCATTTTAGGATCCAAGTAGGGTGGCTCAAGTGGAGAAGCGCTACTGGTGTACTATGTGACGAGAGGATACCTACAAAATTGAAAAAGGAAAATTCTATAGAACTGCCATAAGACCAACAATGCTTTCTGGGATAGAATGCTGGCCTATCAAGAAACAACAAGTGAGTAAGATGGGTGAAACTGAGATGAGGATGCTGAGATGGATGTGTGGTAAGACTAGAAAAGATAGGATTAGGAATGAAACCCTTAGTGAGATGGTGGGTGTTGCACTTGTAGAGGAGAAGTTGTGGGAATATAGAATAAGGTGGTTTGGGCATGTCTACCATTAAATCTGTAGATGCAATTGTTAAGAGATGTTAGAATAGTTTTTGTCCCACATTGCCTAGCTACATATTGTATTCTTCTCTCTCATAATATAAATAAAGTCGTCTGTGTTTGGGTTCGTTAACACCCTTACACTTCTCTCTCTCTCTCTCTCTCTCTCTCTCTCTCTCTCTCTCTCTCCTAAATAACATGGCTAGGTTTTCGAAGGCTTTTCCCCTTTGTTTGTGCCATAGTTGCACTTTGTTTCGTTGTGATCCGTATGTTCCGGATCTTTTGTTGACCTCTCCACGTGCGAGTCAAGGGTCGCACGTGCGGGGGAGTGTTGGAATTTATCCCACATCAGTTAATTATAACCTTGACAGCTAGTATATGAGCCTGGGCGGCCTCTCCACTCATTGCCAATTGGTTTTGAGTTGGATGCTTTAACATGGTATCAGAGCCAAACATTGATCCACTTTAACCACCAGATTGCTGCCATCCAAGAAACCTTAAATCTACCATAGCCACCCATCCCTACTACCTTGTAAACCCTAAATCGAAACCCAAATAAAAACCTATGTTTGAAACCCCTCTCCAATCCCAAAATTGACCCTGAAAATACAAATCAAGACCACAATCGACCAATCCACGAACCCAGACTTCAATCACCATTCATCGCGACTACTGTTTGCGCACTGTTCACTGTTCGCTGTTCATCATCATTGTTCACAGGGTACTGTTCATCATCGCACTGTTCACTGTTCATCGATCACTGTTCATCTCAAGTTGGTGGTGATTATTTGTGTACTAGTATTGCATCTGTCAGTAGCTGTTCTCGTGGTGGTTTGACTATGTTGGTTTTTAGTTAGTTGGTAGACAAAGTTGATCGGTTGGTGGGTTGGTGGCTGTTCGTTACTGGTATTGAAGTAGTGGGTTGATTAGTGAGTTGGTTTGTTGGTAATTACTTTTTCTCTCTGTTATTTGGCAACATGTCTGAGGAGAAGTTTGCTTTTGGTTCTAGTTCTGGTTTTTTTTGCGGAGAAGTTTGTTGGTGGTTTTTCTTTCCATTATTTGGCTCTCGGCGCTCAGTTGATTAGTTATTTATAGTTGTGGGCGGTTTCTTCTGCTAGAGGTAGCGGTTGGTTGATTTCTTGGTCAATTTTTGATTTGTTGGTAGATGTTGATTTCATACGGTGGATAGTAGTGAAATTTGTTGGTTGTTTGGTTGCTAGTAGATTTCGAGTTGGTGTTTGGGTTTGTTTATGATGAAGTCTGCTTCAGTTGTTTCTGATAGTTTTGGCCCTGGTTTTGGTGGTCATGGTTCAAATTTCCGTCGTCGTCGTGGTTTTGGTTGTGGTCACATGTCAGGGGGAGATAGTTCCTGTCGTGGTAGTTCTGATTATGGTACCTGACAGTGTACCCATTGTGGGGGTACAAATCATAAAGTTGAGTATTGTTATGATCTTCATGGTTTTCCCCAGGCTCAACCGGTTGCTATTTCTGAGGATGCTGGACAGTTTACTCATTCTTCGGCCAACAGTAGGGTGACTATCTCAGCAGAGGAGTATCAACAGCACCAACGCCTACTGTCACTTCAGACAAGTTCTTCCATTGCTACGTTATCTCAGACAGGTTCCTCCGTTGCTTGCATTGCGTCTTCTCATTCTTCTAATCAGTGGGTTATTGATTCTGGTGCATCTGATCATATGACTGGTACTCCTTCTATTCTTTCTGGTCGTCAGTCTCTCGGTAAACCATCTCGTGTTACCTTAGCTGATGGTTCTACCACCAATGTTACTGGTTTGGGTTTTGTACATGTTACTTCCTCTCTTACTTTGGACTCCGTACTGCAAGTTCCTCGTTTTCCATTAAATCTTATGTCTGTTAGTAAACTTACCAAGTCTTTGAATTGCTCAGTCACATTCTTCCCTAATGGTTGTGTATTTCAGGATCTCAAGACGGGGAGGAAGATTGGTGGCGGTGTTGAACGTGGTGGCCTGTATTACTTTACCGATGATGTTCACCCTAGCTCTGTTGCTCTTCAGTCATTAGTGTCACCATATCAACATCATTGTCGTCTTGGTCATCCATCACTTAAGAATCTCAAAAGGCTAGACCCTTCATGTAGTCGTGTAGATGCTTTGCCATGTGAAGTATGTGAGTTTAGCAAACATCATAGAGTGTCTTTTTATCTGAGGGTTGAGAGTCGTGCATCGCGTCCTTTTGAGTTAGTTCATTCTGATATTTGGGGTCCAATGCATGTTCCTCATATTTTTGGCTTTCAGTATTATGTTATTTTTGTCGATGATTTCTCTCGTGTTACCTATCTTTATCTCATGAAAAAGAGGTCCGAGTTATCTTCTATTTTTAAGTCATTTTATATGGAAATCAAAACCCAGTTTGATACTTGCATCCGCATATTTCGTTCTGATAATGCCCGTGAATATTTTAAAAATACTCTTTCTTAATTCTTTGATGAGTCACGGTATTATCCACCAGTCCTCTTGTATTATCCACCAGTCCTCTTGTGCTCAGGACTCCACAACAAAATGGAGTTGCCAAACGCAAGATTCGACATTTATCAGAAGTTATGCGTGCAATGTTATTTCAAATGCAAGTTCCTAAGTCTTATTGGAGTGATGCAATTCTCACTGCCTGCTATTTGATTAATCGTATGCCCTCTAGTGTTCTTGGAGGTCAGATACCCCATAAAATATTGTTTCCCGGTCGTCCTCTTTACTCATTACCCCTTCGGATTTTTGGGTGCACATGTTATGTTCATGCTCTGGATCCTGACCGGAGCAAACTTGACCCTCGCTCCATTAGGTGCATTTTTCTTGGTTACTCTTGAACTCAAAAAGGGTATAAGTGTTATTCTCCATCTTTACGTCGTCCATTTGTGTGTGCTGACGTCACATTTAATGAGTCACTCCCATTTTATTCGGAGCCTGTCACTACCAATGATCGGCTTGCATCTGAGTCTGTGTTTCCTATAGTTGTCCCCTCATGTAGTGGTCCTCCACCGAAACCTTTGCAGGTGTATGTTCGTCGTCCTAAAGTTTCACCAGTGTCATCTCAGCCAGAACCACCAATGCCATCTCAGCCTGAGCCACCAGTGCCATCTCAGCCAGCACCATCGCAACATGAGCCATCTGAGCAAACAGGCCCACCTTCGCCCACCGCTCCGTCTTCCCCTCCGTTGCGAGATCCATATGATCTTGATCGTCCTATTGCCCATCGTAAAGGTATTCGGTCCTGCACTATACATCCTATTGCTCAGTTTGTTTCATATAACCATTTGTCACCATCCCTTCGTGCTTTTACTACTTCGGTTTCTTCCATTTTTGTTCCTAACACTGTTCAGGAGGCCTTATCTGTGTCTGAGTGGCGGAAAGCAATGGAGGATGAGATGTCTTCTCTTCATCATAATGGCACTTGGGAGTTGGTTTCTCTTCCTGCTAGTAAAACTACTGTTGGCTGTCGTTGGGTATTCACTGTCAAGTATCATCCGGATGGCACTATTGAGCGTTTTAAGGCCCGCCTTGTAGCCAAAGGCTATACGCAGACATATGGGGTTGATTATGCCGAGACCTTTTCCCCAGTTACCAAAATAAACTCTGTTCGGATTCTTATTTCTCTTGCTGCTAATTTCGGTTGGCCCTTATTTCAATTGGATGTCAAAAATGCCTTCTTACATGGTGATCTGATCGAGGAGGTCTATATGGAGCAACCTTCTGGGCTTGTTGCTCAGGGGGAGCGTTCTCGGGTTTGTCGTCTTCGCAAAGCTTTATATGGTCTGAAGCAATCCCCTCGAGCTTGGTTTGGTCGGTTTAGTGATGCTGTGCTACAATTTGGTATGCGTCGATCTCATTCGGATCACTCTGTTTTCTCTCTTCAGTCCGAGCGTGGGAAAATGATATTGATTGTGTATGTAGATGATATTATTATTACTGGAGATGATTAGAAAGGTATTGATGAGTTGAAGCAATTTTTACAGTGACAGTTCCATACTAAAGATTTGGGTAAGCTACGGTATTTTTTGGGTATTGAGGTAGCAAGATCCAAGGATGGAATTAGTTTGTCCCAACGGAAGTATGCATTGGATATTCTTGAGGAGACAGGTTTATTGGGAGCAAAACCTGTGGAGACCCCAATGGATCCTAATGTGAAACTTTGTGTTGATCAGGGGGAGATATTTCCTCATCCAGACCGGTATCGTCGCTTAGTTGGTAAGTTGAATTACCTTACCAATACACGTCCTGATATCTCTTTCGCTGTAAGTGTGGTGAGTCAGTTTATGTCTGCTCCTTGTCTTCCACACTGGGAAGCTTGTCTTCGTATTGTGAAATATCTTAAGGCTCATCCTGGACGTGGTTTGTTTTATCGGTCTAATAGTCATTTGTGTGTTGAAGCCTTTACCGACGCTGATTGGGCAGGATCACCATCTGATAGACGGTCCACTACTGGGTACTGTACTTTTGTTGGAGGCAATTTGGTCACATGGAAAAGCAAGAAACAAACAGTGGTCGCAAGGTCCAGCGCAGAAGTGGAGTATCGAGCCATGGCACACACATCTTGTGAGATTGTGTGGTTGAGAGCTCTACTCAAGGAGTTAGGTTTTGATGTGGAGTTACCTATTCCTATGTATTGTGATAATCACGCGGTGATACATATTGCTTCAAATCCAGTATTCCATGAGAGAACAAAACATATTGAGGTTGATTGTCACATTGTTCGTGAGAAGATAGATGGTGGTGTGTTGTCTACTCCATTTGTTCCTACAGGAGCTCAGTTGGCTGATATCTTCACCAAACCATTGTTTAAACCGCGTTTAGAGTTTTTATGTAACAAGCTGGGATTTTGTGATATTTATTCTCCAGCTTGAGGGGGAGTGTTAGAATAGTTTTTGTCCCACATTGCCTAGCTACATATTGTATTCTTCTCTCTCATAATATAAATAAAGTCTTCTGTGTTTGGGTTCGTTAACACCCTTACACTTCTCTCTCTCTCTCTCTCTCTCTCTCCCCCTAAATAACAAGAGAGTTGATAGAATAGATTTGGGTAGTAATGCTACGAGGAAAGGAAGACCCAAATTGACAGTAGATGCCGTATTCCGCAAGGATATGAGTACTCTAAATCTTATTGAACATGTAGCCCTTGATAGAGCTCAATGGAAAAACAGAATTCATATAGCCGACCCCAATTAATTGGAACATAAGGCTCGGTTTGGTTTGGTTTGGTATGTATAAAAGTTTACGCACGACAAAAATCAGAGACAGCATTAAGCTGGGGCAGTGAGAAGAAGAAAGTAGAGCCCTGGATGAAACAGTAA
Source organism: Vaccinium darrowii (assembly GCA_020921065.1). Classification (NCBI taxonomy): domain Eukaryota; kingdom Viridiplantae; phylum Streptophyta; class Magnoliopsida; order Ericales; family Ericaceae; genus Vaccinium; species Vaccinium darrowii. The sequence goes on from CM037161.1 coordinate 46,816,000, forward strand.
AGCAATAGCCACATAACCATTCAGTACCTTACCCAAATACCTGACAAAAAGGCCTCTTTCTTTGAGTTGCATTTCATCATCTAAGCTTAAAGAAAATTTATTTCAACTTATCCCAAGTTTCTAGCTGAAAAAGGTCCGACTACTGGGAACCAGGAAGCAGACCCCTTGGAGGATTAGAAACTCTACTCCCAAGCTCGGAAAAAGGAGGGGAAGCCCCTGAACTAAAGCAGAAAGTCAATCCTCACCCAACCTGTGAAGAATCCGAGGGGTGTCCTCAAAAAGAAATTGTACTTCACCAAATGAGTGCTATTGCTACGACACAAGCAAAACTAAAAACACCAAAATATGCGCAAGTGGGGCATGTCATATATGTAACCATTTTATCACGTTATCTATGGAGTTCAATTTCCTGGATGTATGATATGGTTGCATTTTGTAGGGCAGAAAAAGTGCTTGTACCTGAATGCACCCAACCATTTAATTGTCATGTGGCAATTATATATCTACTTCAAAGTTGGGGTCAAAGATCAGGACGACTCACCCACACCAAATCTTTCTTCGAATTACATTCAGGGAAATGAAGTGGGCCCCCATGGTAGAGACAAACAGGACAGGAGGAATATTTGCATTTGTTCAAGAAGGAATATCCGTTAAACACAAAGATAAAGCAGAGAATCAGTGTCTGAATTATAGGAACACAAATCCTGAAATGTAAGGGTTAGCAGTCACCTCCTTTAAACTATAGGAGAACTGCAGTTAGCAGGGACATATTGCAGGCCTTTGTGACTCTGGAAGGTTCAGGAAGACTAGTGAAGACCTTCTTCAGCCAACTCAGTTCAACAGCCATTTGACGTAGTGCCCATGATCTCAGAATGTGAGAGCGTGCCTAAATAATGGGAGAACAAGAGACACCTGCCAGACCTAACGCAGACAAGCACTTTGGCCTTCCAAATGCAAAATCCATGCCAAAAATCCAGCTTTTGATATCTTCATTTTAGCTTAGCACCTTTAAAAATACCTTTCATTTCCTTAGTCTTATGCTCCATCTACTTGAGTTTTCTTTCATTTCAAATCCTAGTCTACCTAGCATTTAATTACTTTCATGTAATTTTCATTTACTTCGTTGTTCCAAGCAGTAATGAAGTTTTCTTCATTGAGTCTAACTCCTAGGCGACACACTCTCCTCATTAGAAGTCAAATTAAAGCACTCACGCCCACAAACAATTTGGATAGCAATCTGATCCTGGCACGCCCACTCATCACCACCCATGCCTAGTGTATTGCACACACCACAGCTAGGAAGAGAGGGAACAAAAAGTAAATGTTAAAGCATCCAACTCAAAACCAATTGGCAATGAGTGGAGAGGCCACCCAGACTCATATACTAGCTTTGAAGGTATAATTAACTAATGTGGGACAAGCTCTAACACTCCCCGGCACGTGCGACCCCTGACCCACATATGGAGAGGTAAACAAACGATTCAACACATACGACAACTATCAACCATGAACGACAAACAAAGGGAAAACCAACCATCAACGACAGAGTCTTGTCCAAAAGACTTCAAAAGCCTAGCTCTGGTATCATGTTAAAGCATCCAACTCAAAACCAATTGGCAATGAGTGGAGAGGCTGCCCGGACTCATGTACTAGCTTTGGAGGTTATAATTAACTAATGTGGAACCAGCTCTAACAGTAAACATTAGGGAAAAAGGAAACTAAGGCAGCTCAAAACTACAAAGGAATATCCCCCTCATCACCTCTAGTCAAGGTTGGAACTAGTTATAATATCCATCCAAAACAAATAAAAATAAGAAGAAAAGGCGGAAGAAGACGACTCAGAGTTTTCTAAGACATAGTCACACTTGAGGATGATTGATTGTTCGCAGCATTAACTTCCAAGTGCACAAAACTTAATAAATCAAAAAGCTTTGGGGATGAGTTCCACTCCAAAAATGCTAAACTCGTTACATATGATGCCAGTAACAATTACTCACTTGGATAGGATCCACCAACTGCGGTTCTTTCTCCAATGAACTGCCATCAGTTCTAATACTAAGGTCATCTGATATTTCTGTTTTCAAGCGTTCACGGGAGGCCAGAAGGACCTGAACAGCCTGAATATACCGAAAAACAGAATAAGTATTAGATACAATGAAGAATTTTTTTTGTAAATGTATGACAACCAATATTTTTGGTTTTGATAAGTAAACAATGTTATAAAAAAGAGAGAACTCAGGGAAGTATATAAATTGTTAAGTTGTGGGTGTAAATGTGTAATTAGGTTGTATTTGTTTACTCATGTAATTAAATTAGTAGTTTAGGGACATAGTGTAATTTATCTTTTTCACTCTTGTATAAGTACTACGTAATGAGAACAGCACACTAGCTTTTCACCTCTCAATTGAATTGTCTGGTTTTACATAAATTAATAAATACAAGAGGCATACCTCAGGGAGATACAAAAACCACCTACTACCTTAATAACAGAACTACTAAGAGAACAGCGTATAGGTGTCTCTACCACAACTGACCTAGTAATGGCCCAAAAACCTCACACCTCCAAAACAATGGCAAGTACATAAAATGCCAGTCGAGCATGCCAAAATAAAGGCTCAGAAATAATAAGATAGCAACTATGTCCTGAATGGCCAGGACCAAAACACACAAACAGCCTGCGCCGAAACTAGAGAAGGCTAAGAAATGCTACATCTGCAATCTCCAATATTTGAAACCTAGCTGACCAAAATAAGGAGCGAAGCCGAAATGCGAAGGCCAACCAGTGAAACTACAAAGAGATCACCAATGCGTAGAGATCCACCTCCACAATAGAAGGCCCCCCAACCAGTTAAACTTCAAGCAAAAGAAGGTCTAGCCATGCATCAATGATCATCCTCCTCCAACAAACACACTTGTAAGTAAATGCACTCCTGAAAGAAACGCCCCACAGATATCCATCCACCCGAAAGAACTGCCTCAAAATCAAGCCACCTCACCAAATCAACCCCCCAAATAATCATCCACTACTCATCCTACTCCCCAAAAATTACCCACTCCCGAAAGAAACGCCCTCAACGAATCCTCAGAGAAAACCCCATTGATATCGTCCACCCAAAAGAACTCCCTCAAAATCAAGCCACCTTACCCAACTAACCCCTCTGAAAGAAGGACAAGGAGACTTGTCCATAAATGCTCATCTCACCAAGAAAACAAGAAAGCAATGAATGGGGGAAGAGGAAGGGGGAACCCAACAAAGAAAACCCCACAACTATCCATCCGCATGCAACTCGAAAGAACTCCCTCAAATTCAAGCAATCTCACCCATCCAACTCCCTGTAAAAGAAGGAAGAGACTAATCCGAAAACACTCATCTCACCAAGCAATAAGAAGCTGTGAAGGGGAAATGGGGAAGGGGAAAATATATGGTAAGATAACGACAAACGATACAAGGTCTGACCACGCGTTAACCAACATACACAACCACAAAGAGTAATTTGATCCATGCTGAGGTTGCAGTGGAAATAGAGGAAGACCGAGGTGAATATGGGTTGAGGCTATAAGAAATCACAACTCCCTTATACTTAATTGAGGATAGGCTCCTGAATATAACACCTTGCTTAGGACTTATAACATCTGGGAAGGGGTTTCATTGCAATAACCAACCTCATCTGGTTTATTTGCAGTAAGCAATGCATTTGTAAGGCCCCGAAGAACATCAAAATTGAGGGTTTTGGATACCTGCAGGTAATTAAAAAAATAGTCATGGACAACCAATTAAAAACCATGGACAGCAGTTGTAAACCTTCAGCCAGAGCTGAAGGAAAAATGAGTGAAATAATACAAAACAAGTGCTACCACTACCAGAAGTATACTCGTAAACCTATTCTTCAATGACTAAATTTGCTCATAAGTATATTTTCATAGCATTGTGGAAAAATTCTACAATAAGGTTAGGAAGCTATCTCATTATAGTTGAAATGTCTGCAGTTATTCCGCATACATACCACAAATTACTCGTTAACTGGAAAAAAGATACACAGCTTAGCGAGACCCAGAAACAAAATGAAGGAAGCAGCAAATCATCCATAGAAATGGATTACAATAGCAAGGTCTGTGACTCATCAACATCATCCATCGCATAGTCTAAGTTATGTATCAACGATTCCAACATGAGATACCATGTGGATGCATTAGGGATTCGCAGATAAAATTAGCTGTTTATGAAGTATAAGCATGACACAACATCATTACTCAAGCATAAGCATGTCGGGACTTGTCAGATTTTCACGTAATTTTCAATGTAAACGAGGCTAAACCTGTTTTTAACTTCTTTACTGCTAAATTGGTATGAAAAACATACAATGTGGACAGCACTAAAACAAATAAATAAGAGTTTAAAGTTTCCCCTGTAACTCGGGTATACCAACCATTGAAGACCTCCTATATGCAGCAGCACTCCCTTCATAATCTCTGAGTTGATATTTGATTTCTCCCAGCAAGCGCAAAGCATCAGGATCATCTGGTTTCTTCTGTAAAACAAGATTGATTAAGGGAATCAATTATCAGCATCCAAAACTTCAGAAAGCTTGACCTTTTAAATCTTACACTACACCCAAAGTGAATCAGTACAAACCATTATCAAATCCTCAAGCAAAGATGCAGCCCGAGTAAACTCACCCAGTTCTGCTAATGTTACTGCTGCACCCTGAAAGCACATTTGAATGAATCCTAATCATTGCACACACACATATACACCTACTTAAACCAAAAATTGGTTGAGTATATTCTAATAGCAGTGACAAATTAGAGGACCAAGGAATTGATCATGCAAGAATAAAGCAAAACTAAGCGAAAAAATGAAGCAAGGGAAAGGAATGATAATACACCATATTGGGCTTGTATGTTCTCAGACTTTGGATTAGTGGGGAGAGTTGGCAGACATTGTAATATACTGTTCAACTGAATAAACTTTCGTACTATACAGGTATATCTAGAGACGTGGTCCGTGTAGACCTCAAACATGTTCAATGATTTTTTAACTAAGCTTGACTGAATAGGCTTTTGACTTCTTGTTATTCCCAGCACTTCCATCTGTCCCCATGTTCTTATTGTTTCTCGTCTATTTCAGTATCCAGGGAAAATAAAAAACAACAATCAAATTTCGATGTTGGCTTTTCCATCGTACTTAAACATGTTGAATAACTTAATATACATTGCTGGGCTCATTTCCTAACAGCTTAAGCATTTGGGAGAGTTGGTAACTTAACACGGTATCAGAGCTCATGATGTGAGAAGCCTTGGGTTCAAGTCTCTCTATTTGCATTTGTTCCCTGTTTGTGTTCTGTTTCTCCCCTTCGCATTCTGTTTTGCCATATCTCTGAAAATTTGCATCTCCACGTGCAAGACGGGGTGCACGTGAGGAAGGATGTTGAATAGCTTGATATACATTGTTGGGCCCATTTCCTAACAGCTTAAGCTTTTGGGAGAGTTGGTAACTTAACAATACACATTGACTAATTTGGACAGCTTTTCCAAACACATGCAAACCGGAAGAAACATCAACTCTTAACATAAAGAATCCAATTAAGAATCAAAAGGTAAGCACTAAAGTCTGCAACAAATAATGATAGGAAAATAACAATAATCTTATCACAACGGATCACTACTCACTTCAAGAGACTTTGGATCTTCCGGAGAAGTACTAAGTACTGCCTCGTATTCTTTAAGCCTAGCCTGCCCCAAATTTCCAATTCATGCTCAATCAGTCAATCTTGTTAGAAAAGTTCGCCATGAAGCTCTCGACATAACAGCAATGGAAGATTAAACTGGGCACCAATATGACAGAACTAGAAGAGAAGCCTTAATTACTGTAGGAGTAATTGCAGATAGATGGCACACATGAAGCCCAAATAACAAGAGATTGAATTCAGTGGAGTTACCGACACACTCAAGCATGCACAGAAGCATATTACACTAGCACTTCTTTAGGTGTGCATGTTAATCGTAATTAGGATTAAGATAACACAAAAGTTGTATCTGTAAAATCGATACGCCTTCAAGAAGTTTTTGCAAAAGCTGGCCCTAGAGAGCCAAAGCACAGAAAATGCTGCAAGGTTTTCTTTCGAGAAATAATAACTGCGGAACTTTTTTTACCTTCCCGAAATTGGATAACTAAGTAGACTAGGAGAGGAAAAATAACAAGGTGAAAACAGGTCAAGCAAGGATGGCAGCTGCAAGCTGCTTAGTATCACCTTCTATGTATTACGGACACGAGATCCTTGAAAAGGATGTGGATATGGACATGGTAGGGGACGTGGCAAAAATAAAAAAATAAGAGTATTAATCCTAAACTAGTAGAAATAAAGTTAAGCAAGAAGCATGTGGTGTGTCCCATACATTCTTTTCCTTGTCCCCGACGTGTCAGGCACAGATACAAAGACCTCTAGGAGTGTCGGTGCTTTGTAGATCACCATGATAATGATATAATTTAGTAGTTTCTGCAGCAACAACTCATCTTTGAGCCAAAGATGGGTGCTTCTATGCTTCCAAAGTTACCTGAAGAATTTGTTTCGCATCTTCTGAGAGTTTACTGTCGACAATCATGGTCTCCTCAGAGGGAATCTCACTACAACACAGAAATCAATATCGTTTTGAGATTCTTCCTTTACCAGTGGCAACGGATGCAATGTTCAAATCAGACAAGATAGACGGCAAATGGACCCCTAGCAATTTATACTCTCCAGACAATTGGCGATGGCTAAAATCAAAAGTGTCCTATATTTTTTCGTGTCTGATGCTGAAATCAAGTGTCCTATATTTTTTCTCAACTTATTTCATTTGGAATCTTGGACACTTTGGAGGCAGACCTAGAACACACCATAACACAATATGGACAATCACAGGGTCTTCCTCTTGTGTGATGGATGATGTTTGATTGATTATAAAGATACGTGTGAGTGATACAACGTTTTTTTTATTTATGGAAAAGTATATAATTTTATTGAGAAGGCATCAGGGGGATGCCATCCATGTATGGAAGAAATCGAGGAAAATGTAAATTATGTGTGATCGATAAAAGTGGGAGATAGCCATATACAGTCATTTGATTTAATTAGAGGTTTTTTGTATTTATTTATATAAAAAGACGCATATAGTTTCCTAAGCGAGTCGGATGCATCCTAGGACACATACATGAGAAAGATAACTCAAGCTTGGACACAAACCCACACCCAAGACTCGGTGAGTCCATGTATCATAGCCGAGGGAAACTGTTTTGTTCTGTACTGTTCGAGATAATAGAAATATGAAACCAAATATTAAGCGGTCATGCACAAACGGAAAGATGCAACAAAAGAAGAATCAATTGCATGAGAACTGCGACGGAGGAACGTAGAGTATCTAGTACCATACCTGCCTGTTGGAAGAAAATCTCCAAGAGCAAAAACCAACCCGAAGACTACAATTGCGCCTCCTATTCCAATCTATCCAAGAAAAAAACATTTCAATTACTGCTGCTATATGAAGATCATTCCCAACTTGCAGTCAAGGTATTGAAGTCCATGCAATGTAGGGCATTACCTTAGTACCAAGTCCAACTGTACTACTGGCTGATTCAGCTGGCGCATCATAGTCAATTGATTCATATTCTTTACTTCCATCAATGCTTTTCTGCTCAAGTGCAGACCTGCGAAGCATACAGCAAAACTAAAACTCATGGGAAAAAAAAATGCATTGACGAAACGAGAGAGAAAATCTCAGATAATAATCAACAAGTGAAGACACATTCCTTAATTGGTACCTTTTACCGTTTCAGTTTCTGATTATAACTGATTAGTCTGTTGGCTGAAATACTGTGCAAGATTGTGGTATGGAAAAAGTGCTTGCACTTCCAAAATAATCTTATAGCCTAAAGCACTATTCAAAGATATAAAATCTCAGTACTTGGTGATGTTTATCCCTTCATCCCTTGGAAAGCAAGTGACGCCTAAGTAACATTGCAGATACTTCAGCTATAGAGTGTCCATGAAATATACGATTCCGAAAACTTGTCCGGCTCTAACTATCAGCTTATTAATTCAAACCTTTTCTCCACCAACAACGAACATGGTACATGAAGAAAAGCTATTATTGGAATTTGGATGATCGACATTGATTGGGTAAGTACTGTTCCAAAATTGCCATTGTCTTAATCAGCTAATGGTATTCCATCTGACAAACACACTTATAACTGCAAAAGGCCAGACCAAACCAAGTCTTATGTCCCAATAAATTGGGGTCAGCTACATGAATCCTTTTTTTCCATTGAACTCTATCAACGGCTGCTTGTTTACTTAGATTTACTAGAATCACATCTTTGCGCAATACAACATCTAATGTCAATTTGGGTATTCCCCTCCCTATAGCAGTACCACCTAAAACTATCCTATCAACCCTCTCAACTACTGCATCCATATGTATATGTCCAAACCACCTTAGTCTATTTTCTCTCAACTTCTCCTCTATAGGTGCTACACCTATCATCTCACCAACGGTTTTATTGCTAATCATGTCTCTTCTAGTCTTACCACACATCCATCTCAGCAAACATTTTTACAAACCGAAAAAAAAAAAAAAAACAGCCTCTGAGCATCTACATTACTTAGTTAAGAAAGGTTGTTCTGGGAAATAGAATCACTCTGTCAAATGTTAGCATCTTTATCACATTAGTTTGCCACAAGCAGCAAGACGCAGATGCAGATGCTTTTTTTATTTTTATTTTTTCTTTCGGTAATCCCAGATTTTATTGAAAGCACATACAATTACAGAAAACTAGGAAGGCATACCTTCAAATTACACAAGAAACGACAATCAATGAGAGGAAGAAGAAAAAATCCTAGGACTTAGTTCCCAAGCATGGCAGAGAGCACTATTAAGGGAAGACACCTTTACATTTTGAAATTGGGAGCCTTTAAGTTTAATCCTAACATCAAACATAATTTTTGGAGGACAGAGGATGACGGCCTGCAAATGCCTTGAAATCCTCTGCAATTCCTCTCTTGCAAGATATAACCACCAAACTTTCCAATAATACAGGCAATTTCAGTATTCCAGGGTTCAGGGGCCTTAGAGATACCACTGAGAGAGCAAATTTTCTGCCATCAGATTCTTTTTATCGTTTGTCCTGAGGCAACCCCTTATAGCCATCCAGAGAATAAAAGAGTGCCATGGAATGGACACGGGAAACCAAATAAGGTGATGCCAGTGTGGGCCTTGAGTTCTGACTGCATTCCAAGTTGCAGCCACTTTAAAAGTAGAGACCGAGGAAACAGACATAAAACGTGATCTTGCCTATCATGGTAAGGCTGAAAATTGGGAAGCATGGCCAAGTCCACTTATCATTATACACAATGTGATGCAGGACGGTTTTAGGACACTTGAGTATTGCCGCCTACAATAGGAATCGTGGTGGTTTTGGGTGGGAAATAAGAATAGTACTTTGGAGAAAGTGTGCAAAGAAAAAAAGAGAGAAGAATTAGAAGAAGATGGAGAGAGAGAGAGAGAGAGAGAGAGAGAGAGACAGAGGGAGGGAGAGAGAGAGAGAGAGAGAAGTGCTTCACCCTCGCAAGCGTTAGGCGGTTTCTGCAAGAAAGGATCGCAACGCTATCCCCAATAGGAAAGGACTGCAGCCCAAACCCCGATAACAAAGACCGCAGCCTTGCCATTCGATTCTTTAATCAATCAACTCTTCTATTTCAAAATGAAAGATTACATTCCAAATTTATAATACATGGAAAAGAACCTTCTAATTCCTAGAAGTCTAAATGAAATTGTTAGAATAGTTTATATGTTTTGTCCCACATTGCTTAGTTATATTATGTAACATGTCTCGGGACAATATAAATAAAGTTCTCTCGTGTTAGGGTTAATTTAACACCCTACACTTTCTCTCTCTTCTCTCTAAATAACATGGTATCAGAGCCTCTTCTTAACCCACCCTAGATACAAAACCCTAAATCTCTTGCTGACGTCATCATCATCATTACGTCATCACCATCACCAGCTCCACCATCGAAACCCTTCGTCTTCCTACAGATCCCTCAATCGAAACCCTAACCGACCAATTGACCCTGTACGACCCCAAAATCCTATACCCAGTTCTCCAAAACCCATGAAATCCATTACCCAATAGATTTCGACCATTATAAACCTCCTAAAACCCTAAAACGACGACCATACGACTTAATCTAGTGATCCTAGAACCCAAAACGAAACCCATACCTGTTCGTCAGTGTTCGTACGACACTTGCATACCTGTTCTGCCCTCACCACTGCTCGTCAGCCATCGTCCTTCTCCGGCGACTATTCGCCGACCGTCGCATCACTTCGGCGACCACTCGCTGACCGTCGGAAGACCTCTGATTGACTCTTGTTTGCTTCCGTTGCTTCTGTTACTGCTCACACAGTTGGTAGTTGATCTATCTTCCATCGATTTGGACTCAGACTTGATGTAAGTTGAGTTTTTCTGTTGGAATTTGCTTCGTACAGTGGATCTGGGTTGGACAACTTGGCTTGGTTAATGATCGTGTGTGAATTTGCTTCATACTTGTTCTACTGTTATCTTCTACTTTTGGTTGTCTGATTGAAACATGAAATTGAGGTTCTTGATTGTTGTGTCCAACTCAGTTATAACTTGTTTGGAGTTATTGGTTGACTCGTCTGATATGTTGGTTGTTGTGGGATATTGAAGTCTGTGCTTTGGTTGGTTCTTAGTGTTGGTTGGTGTTTTGTTGGCAGTGGTTGCTCTAGTTGGTGGACTGTGATCTTTTGGTAGTTATTTGGGTTATTTATTTGGGTTATTTATTTCTTCATTGTTTGGTACAATGTCTGAAGATAAGTCTGCTTCTGCTGCTGCCTCTGGTTCTACTGTTATTGGTAGTGTTTCCAGCTCTTCTCGATATCGTGACAGGAGGCCTATTACTTCCTGCAGTCTATTTTGAGGGTGAGTCAACCTCACAGTGGCTCACTGATGATCCTCCTGCAGCAACCAGTTCAACGTATGGTGCATGGAAATCTGAGGATGCTCGCATTCGCTCCAACTTATGGAATGTTATGGAGCCCCAAATCAGTGGACCTTTGATGTTTTTACCCACAGTGAAGCTTGTATGGAGACAGGCACAGGAGATGTTTTCTGGGGTTAATAATCTTCGTCGGACATATGATCTTCATCAGGAATTTTTCTCTGTGTCCATGGCTGAGCAATCTTTAGAAACCCATTATGCTAAGTTTTGTGGTCTTTGTGAGGAGATCAAGATTTCTCAGCCTATTTCTGCAGATATTCAGGTTATGGAGCGCCAGCGACAGTCTATTTGTTGCTCGATTTCTGTCTAGTTTGCCTTCCCCTACCTATGATTCAGTCCGTTCGCAGATTTTGGGAGAACGGACGTTACCATCTCTTGGTGAGGTTTTCAGTCGTATTCGTCAGGCTACTATTTCTGATATTGGTTCTATGACTGCTTCTCAGTTACCTTCTGACCGTTCAGCTTTAGTTACTACTGTTTCTCGTGGTGGTTATTCTCGTAGTGGCCCAACATCAGGGGGAGCTGGTCGTAGTGGTTCTAGCCGTGATACAGGCCGTGGTAGTTTTGGTCGTGGTGGTTCTAATCGTGATACTGGCCGAGGCTTTAGTCGTGATTCTGGCCATGGAGGTCGTGCACAAGGAGGAGGTGGTCAAGGCCGTGGGAAAGTGGCTCGGCACTGCACTTGGTGCAATGCCAATAATCATACTATTGACTATTGTTGGGATCTTCATGGTCGCCCTTCCGCTCACCAAGTCACAGTTTCCGAGGATGATGGTTCACAGGCTTCTTCCAGCAGCGCCCCTCGTGTAGTTACTATTCCAGAAGATGAGTATCAACAGTTTCAGCACTATCGTTCTACTCAGACTTCTGCCTCCACTGCTACGCTCGCTCAGAAAGGTCCTCCTTCTGCTTACCTTGCTTCTCATACTCCTTGGGTCATTGATTCTGGTGCTTCTGATCATATGACTAGTGTCTCTACTGTCTTGTCTGATTGTCGTCCCACTGGGACCTCTTCTCGTGTTACATTGGCTGATGGTTCTACCACACAAATTGCTGGTTTGGGTTCTGTTACTTTAAATCCATCTCTTTCTTTAGATACTGTTCTACATGTTCCTCGCTTTCCTTTTAGTCTTCTGTCTGTTAGTAAGATTACCAACGCTTTAAACTGTTCAGTGACCTTCTTTCCTGATTCTTGTGTCTTTCAGGATCTCAAAACGGGGAGGAAGATTGGAGGTGGAGTTGAACGTGGTGGCCTATACTACTTTCTGGATGGCGAGCAGACTACCTCTGTTGCATTCCAATCCACAGTTTCACCCTACCAGTATCATTGTCATCTCAGGTCATCCGTCTCTTCAGAACCTTAAACGGATGGTCCCGTCGTGTCGTCGTGTTGAGTCACTTTCATGTGAAGTGTGTGAATTTAGTAAACATCGTTGTGTGTCTTTTCCCCTTAGGGAAGAGCGTCGTGTGTCGAGTCCTTTTCATTTAGTACATTCAGATGTTTGGGGTCCTATGGGTGTTCCATCACGGTCTCACTTTCAGTATTTTGTGGTCTTTGTGGATGATTACTCTCGGGCTACTTATATTTATCTAATGCAAAAACGATCCGAGTTGTATTCCATTTTTAAATCTTTTTATGAGGAAATAAAAACACAATTTGATGTGGATATTCGCATTTTTCGTTCTGATAATGCTCGTGAATATTTTCGTAATGCTTTGTCACAATTTTTGGATGAACATGGGATTTTGCATCAGTCCTCTTGTGCTCGCACTCCACAACAAAATGGAGTGGCTAAGCGCAAATTGGGACATATTTTGACAGTCACCCGTGCTCTCTTATTTCAAATGAATGTGCCTAAATCTTATTGGAGTGATGCGGTTCTTGCTGCTGGTTACCTTATTAATAGGATGCCATCTACTGTTTTAGGGGGTCAAATACCATATACTTTATTGTGTCCTGATCGCCCACTGTATTCCGTCCCTCCTAAAGTTTTCGGGTGCACGTGTTATGTTCATGACCTAGACCGTGACCGGGATAAACTTGATCCCCGGTCCATCAAGTGTGTGTTTCTAGGTTATTCTCGTACTCAAAAGGGATATAAGTGTTATTCTCCAACCCTTCGTCGTCAGTTTGTGTCTGCTGATGTTACTTTTCATGAAGTCTGTACCGTATTTTGCTAGTCAGACTACACCATCTCCCCCCACCCCCCCTACTTTTTCCTCTGAGGACCTCTCAGCCTATTTGCCGGTTCAGGGACCAATCCCACCCCCTCCCCCACCGCCTCCACCACCATTGCAGGTATATGTTCGCCGTCCTCGCGATGCACCGGCTCCGCTTCCGCTCACCACTCCTTCTTCTCCTCCGTTACGAGATCCGGCTCCATCGCCCGTTCCTTCGTCTGTTGATCCGGTTTCTTCCCCGGATTCTTTACCCATTGCCCTCCGCAAAGGTAAACGTGTTTGTGGTACTTATCATCCTATTGCTCAGTTTGTCTCTTATGCACATCTTTCTCCATCCCTTCGTGCTTTTGCTACTTCTGTGTCTTCTGTTTTTGTTCCTAACACTGTTCAGGAAGCCTTGTCTATTTCTGAGTGGCGGACAGCTATGGGGGAGGAGATGTCTGCTCTTCATAGCAATCATACTTGGACGTTGGTCCCTCTTCCTCCTGGAAAGACTACTGTTGGGTGTCGCTGGGTGTTCACTGTGAAATATCATCCTGATGGGACTGTTGAGCGTTACAAAACTCGTCTTGTAGCTAAGGGCTACACCCAGACTTATGGTGTCGATTATGCAGAGACGTTTTCCCCTGTTGCCAAGCTTGGCTCTGTTCGCCTTTTTATCTCTCTTGCTGCTAATCTTGGCTGGCCCTTGTTTCAGTTGGATGTCAAGAATGCTTTCTTGCATGGGGATCTTGTTGAGGAGGTTTATATGGAGCAACCACCGGGGTTTGTTGCTCAGGGGGAGTCTTCTCAGGTATGTCGTCTTCAGAAAGCTCTATATGGGCTTAAACAATCTCCGAGGGCTTGGTTTGGGAAGTTTAGTGATGCTGTCTTGCGATTTGGCATGAAGCGATGTCATTCTGATCATTCTGTTTTTTCTCTCACATCTGACCGAGGGAAAATATTATTGATTGTTTATGTAGATGATATCATTATTACTGGTGATGATCAGACAGGTATTGATGAGTTGAAGCTTTTCCTACAGCATCAGTTTCATACCAAAACTTAGGCAAATTGAGATATTTCTTGGGTATCGAGGTAGCGCGGTCTAAGCATGGTGTTAATCTATCACAGCGGAAATATGTGTTGGATATTTTAGATGAGACGGGTTTACTGGGGTCAAAGCCTGTTGAGACTCCTATGGACCCTAATGTTAAACTGTGTGTTGATCAGGGGGAGTTGCTCTCTAGTCCTGATCAGTATCGTCGCTTGGTTGGGAAGTTGAATTATCTTACCGTTACTCGTCCAGATATCTCGTTTGCAGTTAGTGTGGTTAGCCAATTTATGTCGGCTCCTCGCCTTCCACACTGGGAGGCTGTTCTAAGAATTGTGAGATATCTCAAAGCTCACCCGGGACGTGGTTTGTTTTATAGAGCTAGTGGACACTTGCGGGTTGAGGCCTTCACTGACTCTGATTGGGCAGGAGACCCATCTAACAGGAGATCCACTACAGGATATTGTATCTTTCTTGGTGGAAACCTTATTAATTGGAAAAGTAAGAAGCAGACAGTAGTTGCGCGGTCTAGTGCTGAGGCAGAGTATAGAGCAATGGCTCATACGACATGTGAGGTTGTGTGGGTACGTTCGTTTCTTGAAGAGATAGGATTTCCTGTGCAGGTGCCTATGAATTTGTATTGTGATAATCAAGCTGCAATCCATATAGCATCCAATCCGGTGTTTCATGAGAGGACTAAACACATTGAAGTAGATTGTCATCTTGTACGAGAAAAGTTGACTGGTGGAGTGATTGCTACTCCATTTGTGTCCACTGGTGCCCAGTTAGCTGATATGTTCACTAAGCCATTGTTCAAATCACGATTGGAGTTGCTTTGTGACAAGCTGGGTCTTATTGATATTTACTCTCCAGCTTGAGGGGGAGTGTTAGAATAGTTTATATGTTTTGTCCCACATTGCTTAGTTATATTATGTAACATGTCTCGTGACAATATAAATAAAGTTCTCTCGTGTTAGGGTTAATTTAACACCCTACACTTTCTCTCTCTTCTCTCTAAATAACAGAAATGAACCTAATTAATGAATAGTACTGAATAAGATATGTGAATGAACCAAGAAATAAATGCAAACATTGAACCTATTAACAATTAGATGCAATGAACTAGAAATGTGTTTAATGTATCTAGATGAATATTAATGCAAGTACTAGATTCATGATGACCCTTGAACTTTCAACTACAATGGATGACCCTTGAACTACTAACTACCATTGACACTTGTTGTTGGACCCAAAAGACTCCTCAATGCTCGTGCTACCCATGGCCTTTGGTTTAGACTTCCAAAGCCTATGAGACTTGTCTAACTATCCCAGGGCTATGTCATCACAATGGTAGACACCTTAGCATTGCTAGGGCCAAAACACCCACTTAGAGGCCCTTGAGGTAACCAGCTGTCATACCAGAGAAAAGTATTGCTTCCATTACCAATAATATGCCTTCTAAAGGGCCCAGCAATAACCCTAAGGCTTAAGATCTTCCTCCAAGTCCAAGAGCAACAGGATGGAACCTTGAAAGTCTTGAAACACCTATGCTTGATGAGATATTTGTGACACCAATTGACCCATAAGGATTGGTGCTGAGAACATATGTGCCAAAGGTGCTTGAGGAAGGAGGCAATGTTCCACTCTTCAACTCTTCTTAGGCCCAAGCCTCCTTTTTGAGGCAGATAAATAGAATCCCATGCTAATTTATTGGAATGAGAGTAAGAATCGGAGCCATAGAAGATTCCTGAAAATCTTTTCAATATGCAAGCAAACAGATTTAGGAAGGATAAAATGCATGGTCCAATAGCTTATTAGAGATCAGAGGAACTCCTGAGTATCTAACTGGGAGAGTTCCAAGCTGATATTATAGTAATATCTATGATGGAGTTCGTTAGAAATTCAGTCAAGTCATGATCCTTCCCCCCTTGTCCAACAAAAAAAAGGTGAGGATAAATTGGATAAGGCTTGGAGACCAAAATACTTCTTTTTTCCATAATAAAGTTGCTGCCAATAGGGCGAGGCATAAGCTTCTCTCTATCACTGATTCCCAGGGAGTGAGATATGATTATAAAGAAGGTAAAGGATATTGTCGTTGGTTACTTTCAAGGAATGCTTGGTACTGCTTCTCCTTACCCCAAGATGGATTTGACTGGGTTAAAGAGCTTATTCATCCTTCTTTATCTTAGCAACATCTGTCCCTTCTATAATCAGTAGTCTCTGACTCAGAAATCAAAACTGCTCTTTTTTCTATTGGTGATGACTAGGCCCCCGGGCTAGATGGATACAGTTCTTACTTTTTCAAAAAAGCTCGGGATATTGTTGGTGCAGATTTTGTCTCTGCAGTTCAATACTTTTTTGCTACTGGGGAACTCCTGCAGGCTATCAATACTAACTCAATCTATGAAACTATTAGTCTCATCTCTGTCACCTTAGTTCAGCCACATTAACTAAACAGCTGAGACTATTAATCAAGTATAAAACTTTATGAGAACATTAAGAAAATTACGAAACTGAAAGGATGTCCAGCTATTACTGAGAAACGAAATCAAACTAGTTCATATTATGCATATACGTTGTAAACCTCACTTCATCTGCAATTAGCATTATATCTACGTGCAAGCATATATGCAGGATAGAGGTTTGTGTGCCTGCATGGATATGGGTTTTTGTGTGCGTGCACATGCACATATTATCAAGAGCACGGTTGTTTGTGCATGCACGCACGAGTGATTGTGTGTGTGTGTGTGTGTGTGTGTGTGTGATGATGAGAGAGAGAGAGAGAGAGAGAGAGAGAGAGAGAGTAACTCAAGCTATTATCTGTGACATCAGTCATGTGTATAAAGCAAATTACAAAGACCAAACACTACTCTCATCATATAAATATGCATAACACAACGTTTGAGTGCAGATAGTAAAAAGTCCTGCTCTATACGACCCCATTTCTTTCTTAGAAACCAATTCCATGAACCATAAGAAACTGCTTGTAAGAGCATGCAGTATACGAAAAAGTAGTCAAAACATAACACCTTTTAACAGCCTTCAGCCGCTCTTCAAACTCAAGATCCATGGGAATATTGCTCGATTTTCCATCAGTTTGAAAGCTTAACCCAGGTGCCCCTAGAAGAAAAAGCCATCATAATAATTCTAAGAAACCAGAACAGGACTAAATAGAAACTACTAAACAAAATATTGAAAAAGTACTAATGAAAAAATGGCCCTGGAAACCACAGGGATCACCTTGGTTAGACTGTTCACTGGATCGAATAATTGAGGATGTGAAAAGTAAATCAAGTGGAGTGAAACTATTGGATAACCTAAAATGTCAAAACCTCGGGACAATCAAGCACAAACAAGTTGGAGCAGTACAGAACAGTACGTCTCAGGCTCTCACCTCCGATTCCCCATTGAATTCAACCCATAATACAAACAGATCTTCAACTCTGCAAGCTTTTGGACCAATGTCATGCGTCACCAACATGGGACCATTCCTATGCGCGTTCCTACTTGAAGCCATATCATCAGTCAAGTTGAAGGCAACTATGTCAGCTCACTTAACCCACGTTCTCCTTGGTCTTTCTTATCCCTTCCACCTATAACTTCTTTAACCACCCTCAAGGTTCAAATCCCTCCTTATTCGGCTTGCTAATTGGTCTACGCAGCTCAAGAACATACCATCTCAAATGGCTCTCTCTCCTTTTATCAGCAGTTGGTGCCACTCATACCTTCTTACTTACTGGATTCAGTTCCGATTTTATCTTTCTATTCTAATACAACATCCATTGTTTTCACTTTGTTAATCAACACTACTTATCCAACTTAAAATTCTTATTTCACCTGCACCAATTATGTGAACATTATTGTTCTAAATCGCCCAACATTCAGTACCATGCACCAAAGCAGGAACTATATAGAAAAAAAAATCATTAAATAAAAGAAAAGAAAACACAGACCAGAATAAAAAAGATAAGCAGTAAGGCATGGCTTCCAATATCTAGCAATTAGGAGGAAAGGGATTCTCTAGAACAGCTGCTCCAGCCCAACAAGAAGCCAATTACCAAATCATATCCCATAGATCCCTAATATCTTCATATTTGTTCCCCAACAAAGAATTTATTTCCAACAATAATCCACAACACGGCATAAACTCCACATCTCCACCAAAAAAAAAAAAACCCTCTAGCTTTGGTTGTTCGCACTAGAACCAAACTCCCCAAATCCATGGGAAGCATCTTCGTATACAAACAGGGCAATACCCAATCCACCTCCGCCATGGTGAACAACCTCCAATGCAAGGAAAGCAATAGGGCAAATAGGTAATCCCAACTCTCCGCATCCCCCTATTACACATGACACTGCAATGAGAACGTAAATAATAATCTGCTCTTTAAAAACTGAGTCTTCTACAGAAAAACTTTAAAGCATGATCAACAATTGAAACTGAAAATATATAGGTCTAACTTCATTTTTTACTGTTTCAACAATTTAAAAAGTAAAAAATGCTAATTTTACCCCTTAGTCGTATCATTTATCCATTTGATGAGCAACAAGAATAATATGCATAGCACAAATGGAAAAGGAGATTAAAAAAAAAAAAAAAAAAAAGAGGGTGATTATGTGGTTAAGCAGCTATTATCTTGTAACTTATCAAATAAAAACCTATTGGCTGTGTTTGGTTGAGAGTTTTGAGAAGAATATTTTGAGAAATATTTTTGAGATAGTGTTTGGATGAGTTTTTGGAAAAAGTAATAATTAGAGAGAGGGGGTAATAATTGGAGAGAGATAGAGAGAGAAATGAAAATAATGATTGGATGGAAGGGTATGAGTAGAGAGAGAAATATGATTTAATGATTGGAGAGATGAGAGATGGGGAAGGAATCTTTTTGGAAAATTTTTTGGAAATGTGAAGTGAACAAAGTGATTATCTTTGTATCATCATGTGGATGTGTTAAAATATAGTAATTTTTGGATTGAGGAAGTACAAAGAACAATGCCCGTGCTTTGGACAAATTTTGGGTCATATTCCAACAGGGAACCAGCATATAAAGAATCGAGGAGACTACATGCACATGACAAAAAAAGAATATACTAAATGACAAAATGAATTGATTGACTTACTTTTTATGGAGCCCGGTTGTCTTGTAGTTGATTTCCTGCAACAAGTGACAACCATGGCAAAAAAAGGTTATAACAAATAAAAAAGTTCAGAACAATGCAATGGATATGATACATTAGATGGTAGATATCAAATAAAGATGGCACAAATAAAGGAAGGAAAAGAAGGCAAGTCTCTTTGAAACTGAAGCCTAACTGCACTAAGAAACTAGGTAGCCGTATCAGGACAATTTTTTATTTATTTTTGTTTCTTTCCTCTCTGTTTTTTCAAATCTTTTCTTAGCGCTTCTATTTCAAGTTTTTCATGAAGTACCTGATAGCTCTAAGCACAAGCATTTTGCTTGATACTAGTCTAACTAAAAAATGAAGGGAGAATGCAAAATACTCCCATTTGAGAATTCCAAATTTCTGGAAGAAATGGTTACTGCAAAGACCCGTAAATTTTATAAGGGCATTTCTTAAATTTGATTGGGGATTTTGCGCATTTATGTAAATATTTTGAGATATGTGGGTTTGTTGGGAGAGGGATTGCTAGTTTTGGACTTAATTGAATGTGTAAAGTACTTGAGGGGTGTGTGGTGTAATTGGCACTATAAAAGGGGAGAGTTAGAGGAAAATTTCATTTTTCCCTTCCCCTTCATCAGACCCCCCCCCCCCCCCCCCCCCCCCCCCCCCCCTCCCTCCCTCTCTCTCTCTCTCTCTCTCTCTCTCTCTCTCTCTCACACTTGATCCCACCCCAAATCACACAAAAGCTCCATGGAATTACCTTCAACCTTTCACCCTCATGCCATTTAGGTTCGGAAATCGTGGGTACAAGCTTTGAGCTTGGTGGGATTTGACTGTTGGAAGGCCAGGGTTTGTTTGGATTTTGGGGGTTTTGCTCAAAACCCATTGAGGTAGCGATGTTTTCTACTCTTTCTAAGTGTTGTTGACTTGGTTTGTGCATAAGTCTAGCTTGGATTGGATTTGTATCGCTTGAATCAAAACCTGCAAAAATCTGCTCAAGGGGCTGGGTATCGATACCTTGGATTTGAGGGATCAATACCCAGTGGGTCTGTTTGTTTTCCTGTCTGTTGGAAGGGCTGGGTATCGATACCCAGGATCTGGGGATAGATACCTAGCAAGTCTTTAATTTTTTTAGTTTTGCTAGGAGGGCTAGGTATCGATGCCCGGATTTTTGGTATCAATACCTAGCGGCTTAGGCTTCAGATTATGGAATGCTTCTTTGGCCTCTAATCGGCCTTCGGGCGCCTCGGGCCTTCCTCCAACGTCTTGTACACTTAATATGGACGTTTTTCAGGTTGCTCTACTTTTCATTTGTGAGCTTCCGTTAATCTTGGTAGTCTTCTTTGAAAAGTCAAAACGAAATTTATTCCATCTTCCACAATAACTCCTTTACCAACAACAATCATTTCATTCAATTTCAAAAGTTGAAATATAAGGGCATTGTTGGAAATTAATGAATCTGTTTAATGCGAATACATGTATAGACTGCAGTTATTGCATGTTTGCTTAAAATATTGGAATTCCCAAAAGTGACCAGCAATTTAGAATGGAGGGAGGATTTTTTATAGTGAATGAAGTATGATGGTATAATGACTTGTGGACACATTTGATAATGGAAACAAATCGATCGATTGGTTGGTTGATTATTTGAGAAAATGGGAGGTAAATTGATTGAGTGTGATAGATGGATCTCTAGGACCACGAATCAGTGTGTCGCTAAGGATAAGGGTTCCATAAGACTCGGAAAGGGGGTCCCGTGAGGCCCATGAACTTGAAAAAAGGATTACGGGTTCTCTAATACCCGGAGGTTAATTTAATGAACAAAATGAATATGAAATGAGTAAGTTAATGAAGATGAAATGTGGTGATATATTGGATACCTCTAAGATATGTTGGAAACCATAGGGATACGTTGGATGCCTTGGGGATGCGTCGGATACATTGGGTCCCCATGGGACACATGCTTTTTCTCAAAATACGATACACTGCGTCCAGATGTGAAGTACGAGGATCACTGCATAAATTGACTAACAATGGCCATTGCATAACTAACATCCGGTTGAGTATGAGCTAAGTATATTAGTCGACCCACAAGCCGCTGATATCTCTCATTTTCAGTGCGCTCCCCTATATCTTCACGAAGATGATGATTCGCTTCAATAGGAGAATTTGCAGGTCTGCAACCCAACAGATTGGTTTCTTCCAAGAGATCAAGTGTATACTTCCATTGGGAGATAAAAGTACCTCTATTAGACCTTGCCACTTCCATCCCAAGAAAGTATCTTAGTGATCCCAAATCCTTAATCTTGAATTCTTGAGCCAGACTAGACTTAAGATTAAAAATCTCATCCACATCATTGCATGTCATTATTATATCATCAACATAAACAATAAGGACAACAATCTTACCAGTACCTCCCTTGATGAACATAGTATGATCTGCATGACTCTGTTTATATCCAAATCTCAACATAGCTTTTGAAAATCTTCCAAACCAAGCTCATGGTGACTTGCTTCAACCCATAAAGGGCATTTTTCAATCTACACACCTTCCCCTCAGTTTCAGAAGTAGAAAAACCTGGAGATATATCCATATACACCTCTTCCTCTAAGTCACCATGAAGGAATGCATTCTTCATATCAAACTATTGAAGAGGCCAATCCAAATTTGCAGCACAAGAAAGTAAGCTCGCACAGAGCTCATTTTTGCTACTGGAGCAAACATCTCCTCATAGTCAATACTACAGGTTTGAGTGAAACGGAAACCCTTGGCAGCAAGTCTCACCTTGTATCTCTCAACTGTACCATCAACATTCTGCTTAATGGTGAAAACCATTTGCATCCCACATATTTCTTCCCTTCAAAAGTGATACTAGCTCCCAAGTGCCATTCTTTTTCAAACCCGTCATCTCCTCTACCATAGCTCCTTTCCACTTAGGTATGATGAATGCATCCTGCCAATTCTGTGGAATAGATATACAAGAAAGAGACGAAACAAAGGCATGGTACGAAGGAGAGAAACGATCATAAGAGACAAACTGGGAGATAGGATGTTGAGTACATGATCTAACACTTTTCCGAAGAGCCACTAGGAAGATCATCATAATGAATAAGAGAAGGTTCGATGGGAGAAGAGTCACACATGAGGACTTTTGTTTCCTGCTGTAGGTCTTAAAGTTAGACCTTCACAGCTATTGTATACCCTTATCACCACCAATGTCAATGTCATGTGTTGCTCTTTCGGCAGATATTTGTTCCTCTCCAGACTTTTCCTTCTCCCCCTCATCATGATTATAAAATTGTTTCTTCCCCTCCCCATAAAACATCTCTTCCTCCTGTGTATGCTCCCCCTGAAGAGATGGAGTGGAGGGAGGAAAAAAAAAAAGACTCTGTTTCCTAAAAAGAGACATCCATAGAGAAAAAAAAACATTCTAGAGTGGGGATCATAACATTTATAGCCCTTCTGGGTAGGAGAGTACCTAGTGAAAACACATTTATGGACTTTAGGACCTAAGTTGCCACGAGAGGGCTGAGGTGCATGAACAAAACACACACAACCAAAAACTCTCGGGGAAAGAGTGGTTACACGAAAAGTGCTACGAAGACGCTCAATAGGAGTTCTAAAGTTGAGAACACTAGATGGCATGCGGTTGATAAGATAAGTGGCAGTCAAAATCGCCTCTCCCCATATATATTTGGGAACATCCATGGGGAACAAAAGAGAGCGAGCTACCTCAGCAAGATGGCGAATTTTGCATTTAGCAACTCCATTTTGTTGTGGAGTGTCAACACAAGTTGTCTGAAAAATACCATTGGCATCCAAAAAAGCCCTAAAACTCTTATCTATATACTCGGTACCATTATCACTATGGAGAATTTTAACACGCGCATTAAACTGAGTGCAGACCATTGTATGAAAAGATTAAAAACAAGAAAAAACTTCACTTTTTTATTTAAGCAAATACACACAAGTGACACGAGAATAACAGTCAATAAAAGTAACAAACCACCTATAATAAGAGACGGAACCGGAGAAGGATGCCAAATATCATAATGAATAACCATAAACGGAGAATCACTCCTTTTATTAATAGGTGCATAAAAAGACGTTTATGTTTACCAAGCTCACAGGCTTCACAAAAAAACCGACTTCCGAGAACAATGTTTAACTAAACTAGGAAAAACTTCTCTAAAATCCCAGAGAGATAACCCAATCTACGATGCCACTGATGTAACATAGAAAGAGCTGAACTCGTATTTGTTTGCAGAGCTAAACCACATGACAGAGATGAATGAGGTTGACGAGTTATAGATTCCAGATAATAGAGGCCACCATGTGCTTTACCACTGCCAATCACCTTCCTCGTACCCAGTTCCTGAGAAACACAATGAGTAGAAAAAAGGTTACGGAAAAATTTGCAGAATGAGTAAGACTACTAACGGAAAGAAGATTAGTGGCAAAATTTGGAATATGTAGAACTGAAGAAAGAGAAATAGAGGGAGAATAATGAGCGAAACTTTTCCCTAAAATAGCAGAGAATGACCCGTCTGCTATTTTGACCTTTCCCTTACCAGAACAAGTAGAGTAAGAATCAAACACAGAGGAACAACGTGTCATATAATCTGAGGCACCAGAATTTATAATCCAAGGAATAGTAGAAGAGGCACCAAATGCATTGGCTGAGAAGTGGGAGCTGCTAAAGAATTGGAAGCCACAGTAGATGGAGAATCAGCTCGAGCCATAAGACGCCTAATAGCTTGCATCTCCCCTAGAGAAAAACCAACGACATGATCAGAAGACACCAGAGCCCCAGTACAGAACCCAGAATCAGACAAAGTAGCAATTGCAAACTCTAAAACACGAGCCTGAGACTGAGAAAGTGCGGTACCATGACCACGACCACTGCGTCGGCCCCCTCGCCATGTAACTTCCAGCAAAAATCCTTAGTATGGCCGGTGTCGTGGCAATAATCACCCCGGAGTGACTCACGATCAGTGGACCCACCGCTAGCACCAGACTGAGACTTACCACTATGTGAAATAGGAGCAAACCCACTACCAGAACTAAACTGGCCCTGAGGAGTGGCAATTAAGAAGAAATAGTATGCACCATTAGCACCCCTTCTACTCTCCTCCGGCTGAACAATAGCACAGGCTTCACCCAAAGATGAAAACGGAATGTGACCCAACACCTGCACTCTAATCGGATCATGCTCCATATCAAAGCCAGCAAGAAAGTCATAAACACGCTCTTTCTACAATCTCTTCAACCAATTGGCTACATCCATAGTACAGACAGCCTAAAATTCCTAATAAAAGTCAAATTCGTGCCACGCTCCACTCAACTCTGCATAATACTCAGCTACAGATCAATGGTGTTGATTCAAAGTACGGAGTCTCTTCCTTAATTCAAAACACTATGCATCATTACCCTGTTGATAGTAAGTTTGGGCTGCAGTAAAGTCCAAACCTTATGTGGAGTATCAAGTAGCAGAAAAGTATGGCGAATATTAGCTCTCATCAAGTTAAACAACCAGGTCATGACTAAAGATTTATGAGACTTAATTTCTTAAGTACAACAACCTCCTCAGGTGGAGTAATAGGACCCTCTATGAACTCTGACATTCCTCTGGATTCAATAGCCAAAGTGAAAGTGAGAGACCAAATCAAATAATTTGTACCATCCAACTTTATAGCACAAATATCCAAAGGAACATTTTCCAATTGGCTTGACACATTTTTCGTGCCAGAATTATTACCTAAATCAACCTCGGAAACCTCTAGACATGTCGAAATAAAATTAAAAAAAACTTCGCTGGAAAAATCTCAAATAGCAACAAATGTAGATTTCAAACACAACCAAACATGACCCAGTAGGTTTTAGAGATTACCCAATAGATTCGAACACGATACGAGAAGAAAAACAGTCGATGTTGAGTGAGCCAAACCAAGATAACCCAGTCAGCGTCGAGTGCTATAGAGTCCAAATCAAGGCTACCGAGTCATCGTCGAGGTCGTACGATGGTCGTCGATAATCATCGAAGCCTGTTAGAGGCCGTACGATGGTCGTCGGTGAGGTCCAGTAAGTTCAGTGGTTCGTCGATGGCTAACATAGCCGAAAAAGTGGTCGGTGTTAGTTGTTGATGGCTGTCAGAGGGTTGGAGACCAAAAACGAGATCTAATGTGGATCTTATAAGAAGGCTGCGATCTGTTACTAGTCAACAAACGAAGGGTCGAACTGAGTTTTGAAGGTCGAACAGGATTTTGATCAATTAAAACTCGTTTATGGGTTGTGATCAGTGGATGATGGGTTAAGACAGCGTGAGATACCTCAACGATGTCTGCTGATCAGAGATTGACATGAGAAAAAACTCAGCCGCCGTGAAAAAATTGAAGCGGTAATGGATCTTCGCTCTATACCATGTGAACTCAAACAATACAATTGAGAGGCAAAACGTAGGGTTCCATTCTCATTACGTAAGATTTATACAAAAGACTAAAAGAAAAAATACGCTTAGACCCTTTATCTCCTAATCTATTTATATAAGAGACTAAGTACACACTTATTATACAATAGACCCATAACTTAACAGAATGTTTTGTTTTTAACTTATGATTCTAGATCTTCACCTTGCTTCCGTTGTTTTTCCCATATCTCCTTGACATCTGAATCATATTATCTCATATGCATTTAGAAAGTTAGAAGATTTTCTTACTGGGCTAGTGTAGCTCAACCCTTCATTTTCAGGTACGAATCATGGAGCATGATGTGGATTTGCTTGGAGAGCATGACAACCTTTTGAAAGCTTATATTGCATAGTTATGCTGCTCTCCAACCTTTTGAAAGCTTATATTGCATAGTTATGCATTCATGATTGTCAAACTCAGATTTTGTAGATGAGATTGTAGTTCCATTCATTTTTATTTTTATTTTTTAAATTTTGGTAGAATGTAATCACATAACTACACTTGTCTAGTTTCTCGTGAAACATTGGGTTGTAACCTAACGGGTTATCTTTGGGAATGTTTAACTACACTATGCATGGACTTGAACGATCGTGATGGGAGGAATTTATGAACTTTTGTTATTTAAAAGGAATGGAGAATGTTGGGTAAATATGCTTAAAATTTGACTGGCGTGATAGTTACATCATGGGTATCCTATTTGAAACTTCCAAATTTCTGGTTAATACCTTGCTTCTAATAGTGCATCCTGCTCCACACGGGAGGTTGTCACTTTATGTGCCTGAAATTCAAACAAGAAGGCAACGAAATTTCAATAGTTTCAACTTTCAAGATCTAAATCAGTGGCTAAAATCTATCCAATCAACAACACCATTAAAGTTCATACAAAGGGTTGAATATTTTGTATCGTAAGAAAAAAGAGAGATTGGTTTGTGCAAGGAATTAATTTGCTAATACTCCTGCATTCTAGTGGAACTAACAATTGCCAAATATGATTCAAAGGTGAGTTCACCAGTGGTGACAACTTGAGTTGAGACCCTAACGTATTTATGATAAAAAGTCCACAAAAACCTCGACCACCAACAATTCTTTCATAGTAATGTAGTATTTACAACGAGCATACACAACTAAGTACATATGGTTTTCATAGACCTCGAAAAGGCTTATGATAGGGTGCCTAGAGACATTATATGGTGGGTTTTGGAGAGAAAGGGCGTGACCAAAGGGTATATTGATGTGGTTAGAGACATGTATGAAGGTGCCGTCACTGCCATTAGATCACCAGCAGGGGAAACGAGTGAATTTCCCATCACTATAGGTTTGCACCAAGGGTCAGCCTTGAGCCCGTACCTTTTCGCGTTAGTTATGGATGAATTAACTAAGCAGATCCAGGAGGATATTCCACGGTGTATGCTATTTGCAGATGATACTGTCCTTGTAGATGAAACTGCTAGTGGTGTTAACACTAAATTAGAAATGTGGCGGGAAGCTTTGGAGTCTAAGGGTTTTCGGATAAGTAGGAGTAAAACGGAGTACAATCAGTACATGGTTTGCAAGTTTAGTGATACCAGAAGTGCGTATGAAGAAAAAGTATTGATCCAGGATCAAGAGATACCAAAGAGTGACCATTTTAGGTATTTAGGCTCTATTATTAGTCAAGATGGAGATATTGTAGATGATGTGACTCATAGGATCCAAGTGGGATGGCTCAAGTGGAGAATTGCTATTGGTGTATTGTGTGACAAGAGGGTACCCACAAAATTGAAGGGAAAATTCTATAGGACTGCCATAAGACCAGCGATGCTTTACGGGACAGAATGCTGGCCTATTAAGAAACAGTAGGTGAACAAGATAAGTGTTGCGGAAATGAGAATGTTGAGGTGGATGTGTGGTAAGACTAGACGAGACATGATTAGAAATGAAACAGTCCGCGAGATGGTAGGTGTAGCACCTATAGAGGAAAAATTGAGAGAGAATAGGCTAAGGTGGTTTGGGCATGTCTACCGTAGAGCATCAGATGTTGTAGTTAAGAGAGCGTATAGGATAGCTTTGGATAGAAACGCTCCGGGGAGGGGAAGTCCCAAACTGACTTTAGATGCAGTAGTGCGCAAAGATTTGAGTCTATTAGGTTTAAGTGAGCAAACAGCTCTTGACAGAGCTCAATGGACGAGAAAAATTCATGTAGCCGACCCCAATTGATTGGGACATAAGGCTCGGTTTGGTTTGGTTTGGTTTGGTTTGGTTTATACACAACTAAGTATATAATAATTATGAAAGGGGGTTATTATCAAATATCAATAGAAAATTAAAGCAAGCAAACACATAAAAGAACCAGAAACATTTAATTTATGTTTTACCAATAGACACTCATTCTTAATGTGTTCTTTATATGGAGATGAAAGGCATGAAGGCAACAAAAAAGAAGCAATTATGAGAATAGTCATTACCTTCTTGTCCTTATTCTTTGCAGTAGGCTGATGCCTAAAGCTGCGCCTCGGATTTGAATCAGAAGACGAACAGTATATAGTGAACATATGAATGCAGTGCCGGTGATGCCCATTTACGGAGTATAATCTGCTAGTTGTTGTTGTCGGAATTCCAATGGACATGTTGGCCAGAAACTGAGAAAGTTCAAGATTCAAAGTTCCAAGTTGTCGGTGCTTATTAACTCCAAAATATATGAGCCCTCAACGGCATCTTCACTCATTGCCAATTGGTTTTGAGTTGGATAGTTTAACATGGACCAATGGTATCAGAGCTAGGCTTTTAGAGACTTTTGGACAAGACTCTGTTAATTGGTTGGCCTGTTGTTTGTGCCTTAAGTGCACCTTGTTCATTGTTTGTTGTGATCCTATGTTATGGATCCGTCGTTTATCTCTCCATTGTTTGTTGTGATCCTCTGTTATGGATCCGTTGTTTATCTATCCATGTGTAGGTCAGGTTGCACGTGCAGAGAGTGTTAGTGCTGGTCTCACATTAGTAAATTAATTATAAGCTCCAAAACTAGTATACTAGTATACAAGTCAAGAGCCTCTCCACTCATTGCTAATTGGTTAAACACCACACGTCATCCACTCAGACATGCCGAAAGTAGATTGAACTTCTTCATGCATATTGGACTCCAGATCTAAAATCGTTCCATATACAAATGGGCTTCAGCCAACAACCCCTCGGCCCTTGTAGCCCGCTTATTCGCTTACAACTCTGGGAAGCGATGGGCAAGGCTCTGGTTAACTCACCTCGGCTTGAATCCAAGACCGCCGAACTCTACCCTATTCTCAATTTCGACACCTTATAATCAAATCCAAGACCCGTTTCACAAAGAAAGAAAGAGAGCCCAGAGAGAGAAATAATACCTCGGAGGCAGAGAGCCGGAGATGAGAAAGCAGCAGGGGTTTGCGGCGTGTGTGAATGGATTGCTGCGTCTGTGAAACGGATTTAATATATTACCACCAACTCCAAAAAAACAAGTACTCCGTATTTATTACCACTCACTGTCAATCACTCTTTTTTGGATTTAGGCACTTAGAGTGCACTTTCTTATTATAGGGTTTTAGTGGTTTAGGCACTTTCATAGGGTACCCTAGGATTTTAAGCACTTTCATAGGGTATCCTAGGGTTTATGTTTAGGCACTTTCATAGGGTACCCTAGAGTTTAGGTTTAGGGTGCACTTTCCTATTATAGGGTCTTTAGTGGTTTAGGCACTTTAATAGGTACCCTATGATTTTAAGCACTTTCATAGGGAAAACCTTAGGTTAGACACTTTGATAAGGTACCTTAGGGTTCAGGATTTTAGGCACTTCATTTTTTTGCCCTTTGTTGATCTGGATTTCAAAACATCATATTATTAGTTGGGCCGAGTGGATTTTTGGTTAGGCTTGAGTTGCTATGTTTGGTCCGCTGGAGTCCAACACCATGGGGAA
Organism: Vaccinium darrowii; assembly: GCA_020921065.1. Taxonomy (NCBI): domain Eukaryota; kingdom Viridiplantae; phylum Streptophyta; class Magnoliopsida; order Ericales; family Ericaceae; genus Vaccinium; species Vaccinium darrowii. The sequence goes on from CM037161.1 coordinate 46,845,781, forward strand.
GTGGAGCGTGCGGTACAGTTTGAGTTTTTTTCCGTAGTTTGCGGTACAGGCCCTCCACAAAGTGGAGCGGCCTGTAAATTGCTCAAACGGATTCATATAATGTGTGAACCGTAAACTTTGTACATGTAATGATGTAATTGATTTTAACAAGAATGTTGGTACATGTACAATAGAAAACAAAAGTGGACAACAAAAGTGGAGAATACATCACCCACCGTTCAAAAGTATATTTTGACGGTTGGAATTTAAAGCTCTTTGATAGCTAAGAGTATTTATCGGTCAAAAAGTATTTGAAATTCGCACCATTGATTGCTGAAACGAATAGTTGAGATCCGTGTTGTCCACTTTTGTACTGTTGAATGATATCTTATTCGTTTTGGGTCTCAGTTTGGTTTTTTCAATGATTACTAAGAGGGTGTTTGGCCCCCAACTTTTTGCATTTTCTCATTCTCTTTTTCTCTTTTTGGGTGTTTGGGAGAAAACACCGAAAACTCATTCTATGAGAATGAGTTTTCCATATTGAACAATCTAGGCTAGAAGTGAAAAAGAGGTCCAAGGCTCCTTTTCTCATTCTCATTCTCATTCTCATTCTCATTCTCATTCTCATTCTCATTTTGATTTTCCCCTTCAATTTCTCTCACCCATTCTACCCTTCCCCTTGTCCTCCATTCTACACCTCTGGGACGCATGCCTTGTTTATTTTCAATAAATTGAAGGCCAATGTTTATTCCTGTGAGAAAAAGAAGACCACCAAGACCAACCTTTGCACTCATTTTTTTTTTTTTGGCTATTTAAATTTGGAATGTTTATTTTTGTGTAATGTTTCGATTTGAATGCTTTGTTGGTTGTTTTCGGTCATTGTGTCATTTTTTTACTATATGTGTAATGTTGGTTATGTATGTTTTTATAATTTGTGTAATGTTTATAATTGTAATTTTTTGACCAACATTTTTTATTTTGTGGCAATTACTCCAATTTACATAATTCTTATTAAGTACGTGAGACTTTTAATTACCCAAAAAAAGGAAGATTAAAAAATATTTTCCAGAAAAAAAAAATCAAAATTGGACTGGTCGCGTTTACAAAAATATTTCTCAATATGACTTTAAAAAACTTGCTAACAACAATACTCTAACACATTTTTAATACCATAATTAATAAACAAGGGCAAAATGGTAAACAATCAATCCATAATTCATTTTCAACATTGTTCTCCCAAACACTACTATTGTTGCAAAATGCATTCTGCACATTTCTCCCGAACACTCTTCCTACATTCAAAACACATTATGGTCATAATCCAAAAAACAAAAAAGCCAAAAAGTTAAAAATGAAAAACTTAAAAGTGGCTCCCAAACACCCCCTAAATCATTACTCATATGTTATCTCAAATTATTCAGTTATATTCTCATTCTCTATCTCTCTCCAATCATTATCCTCATTTCTTTCTTCAATCATTACTTAAAAATCAAACCAAACCAAACATCTCCGCCAAAAAATTGCACGCAAAAAAGCAGAAAAACTATCAAGAACACATTATTGTTTGGGCCTAAGCACGCATATTTTTGTTGGGTCAGCATTAGCCATGGGTTCAAGCGAATTATTGGATTCAAAAATGCGATCGGCCTTGTTCGTTTGTCTGTTTAGTTTAGGGTATGTTTGGAAGTTAGGGAAAAAAAAGAGAAAAGAAGGGAAAATAATTAAGAAGGAAGGTAGAGGGAAAATTGAAGAGAAAATGAGAGGAAAGTTAAATAGGAATTTGAATATTTTCCTTCCTCTTTTGTAGAACCAAACAAAGGAAGGGAATTTTTTTAAATTTTCTCTTTGTTTCTCTTCCTTTCCCTAAGAACCAAATAGAGCCTTAGTTTAGTTTGTTAGTTTGTTTTGGTAATGAGTGGAAAAGAAATAACATAATAATTGGAGATAAGGGTAATGAGTGGAGAGAGATAGAAAAAAAATGAGAACAATAATTGGAAAGAAAAGTAATGATTGGAGAGAGAAATATGGTAATGATTACAAAATTAAACTAAAACCACAAAATAAACAATGCCGATATTTTTGTAATATTGTCGATACTGAATCAATCATACAAATCAATAGTATAATAATATAACTGGCATAACAAATTTTTTTATGCATTTTTGTCCCCACTAAACCAAAAAGCTGCAACCGCCCTTGTACCCAAGTCCACTTTAACCGGGTGTCGTAGTCGAGGTTTTTTATTTGGTAAACTGATCGCATTTCCAATAACAAAGTAAAAAATGGACTTGAGTTGGCTCGATCCAACCAAGGTTCTGAATACCGTGCCATTAGAGTACTGATTTTCTTACTAGTAAGGTACTGTACCCATAATGGTAGGATATCGGGTACCATTTCGGAGTTATCCATATTAGTGTTATTATCCAACATCAAAGAATTTAGGATCACAAATACAGTTATTGAAAAGAAAAATAAATATAAAAGTGGTCTGGTATTGACCGGTACATGCCGGTATTGTTAGGTACCTGTCCAGTATTGTCCGGTACTGAATGGTATTGACTTGTACGTAGAAGGAAAAAATAAATTTAATACTAGTCTGGTATTCTTCGGTATTGATCGGTATTTGAGTCGGTACGGTATTAGAAGTGTAGGGTATCGAATTTGGTCAATTCCGATACATACCGGCCAATATGGTACAAAATTCACAGCCTTGAGAACGGCTTTGCTTCAATCACTAACGAATAAAGTGACCAGACCAGCGGTGGCGCTGGAGTCAGAGGGGGTGTTTGGGAGCTTACTTCTTAGCTTTTCATTTTCAATTTTTTGGCTTCTTAGATTATAGTCAGAATGTGTTTTGAATTTGAGAGGAGTGTTTGGAAGAAATGTGTAGAATACATTTTGCAATAGTAGTAGTGTTCGGGAGAATAATGATAAAAAAGAATTATGAATTTGTTGTTTACCTTTTTATCCTTGTTTTTGTTTTGAAAATATTTTTTGCTCTTCCTATTCTTTTGGTAATTGAAAATCTCCCGTAGGGATTGAAGTGCTGGACTGATCCATTTGAGATTTTCAGATCCCAACAGATTTTCAAGACAAAAAAAAAAAAAAAAGAACAGTGATACAAATCTGCTCTCCCTTTCTCTCTCCTCTCACCATCCAATACCCATCTTTCCATCTTCTCTACTACAGTCCGAAAAACCCAAATCTTACCATTCTCTCTCCATCTCTCTCTCAATCAAATTCCAATACCTTTGAATACCTTGACCAATCTACACCCAAATCACATAAAAAAAACTCCATTTCAAGCCCTAATCTATCCACTGCACCTCTAAATTCGAAAACAATAGCCAACACCCCCAATCTCATTTTCTCTCACATTTCAACCAAAAACCTTCATTACAAATTTTAAACTGCTCAAATCCGACTTTAAACCCTCACCCAAACTCGGTTTTCACCACACATGGCTCATGTAATTGAACAATATTGGCCCAAAAACTGGAAGGGAAGACAGTGGTAGAATGGGAGAGTTTTCTTTTATAACACCACACCACTTTTTACTTAATCCACTCCAAATTTTGTCCTTTATTAAGCTATTGTCTAGTGGGCAACGTTAAAAATAAGATGAAAAAAGGCTTTAGTTAAAAGTAATTTTTTTTAAACACACTATTACAATAATTGTAATAATTTATTGTAATAATAATGTTGAATGAAAAATGTTAAATTCATAAGTAATAACTATTAAATGATTTAGTAGGACCTTATACTAAATTAGGGTAAAGTATTTAATATAATTTAAGGTAAAAATCACTTAGACCCCTCCATCTATCACTTAACCATACTTAATACCCTTTATCTTTAAAATTGATCAGTCATGCCCCGTCATCTATTTCGCTATATGAAATGGCTAACACCGTTTAACAGAATGCGAGAATTGATTGAAATGCCCTTGTTTATATAAGGGTAGATGAGTTAGGGTTCAACATTTTACAGACCAAAAATACTCTCAACTCCTCCTCCTCCTCCTCCTCCTCCTCCTCCTCTCTCTCTCTCTCTCTCTCTCTCTCTAGATTCCCTTAATCTCTCACCAAATCCGATCAGTTTTAATGGTGAAAAAGAAGATCTAGCACCGAAAACTTCTAAACACCGAGCAATCCGATTCAAGAGAACCAACTCAACCGGTCGTTTCAAATTCCAAGGGTTTAGCCACCGTCTCAAGGCAATGTCGACGACCACTGAATTCTGACATCTCTGTCATCCGTTTAGGTGAAGGACAGGATTGATCAGACGGAAAAGGAGAGGCGCATATACGACCACCTGCTTGAGGTTCTCCGCCATTTCAGCCTCCAGATTCAGCTCCACCTCGCCGGCGGTTGGGTTCTAAGGGACATAAATTCTTTGGAACATAAATTAAAACTTAATCATTCTATTCTTGTTAGATTGCTATGTCTTCTGTATTCATTCCATTATTTAGTCATAGCTGCTAAACCGTCTTGGCTTGCAATATCCGTCCGATGCATGCTTCTGTTGTTCTGCCCCTGCAATTACTATAAAATTGGAAGCCTTGTTTACATATATAAACGGAAGGAATTTGCAGCAAATTCTTTTTCTTTCCTTTTTTTTTTTTCTGGAAAAGAAAAAATCCTTTGAAGTGCGGCCCTATACTGTTCAACGGTTATGAGCTAAGTGCAGCTGCTCCATTAACTGGTTATGACTTATGAGATAATTTGTTCTTTGGGAAGGGAAGATTAATTTAATGCTGAGGAATAATTTGGTTGATTGATTATTGGTGTGTATAGTTCCTCCGTAGGGTCAGGTAGCAATATGTTCGGAAGGTATTCTATAGGTGAAAGATCAAATGTTCAAATGCAGATTATTTAACGTGGGATTGGGATTAAGCACCATCGTTATGTTTTTCTCCGATATATAGTAGTTAGGAAATTAGTCTGCTGAAGAATATAGTAGAGTTCACATCAACTCCAAAGGAAAGTTATCGTTTTGACCAATCAAAAATTCAAAATTCTTTCTAGAAGATGCGCATGAACAATAGAAGGCTTGAAGATTTATAATTTACGTTTATAAGTTATTGTATAGTGTTTTGAATAACTGTTCCTTGATTTACAAGTCTTTTCCTGATATGCTATAAGGAATAGAAATGTAATACCCTCGCGAGTTTCAATGTCCTTTCTATCTTTGACTCTATATAGAGAAGAATGTGTGGTTGATGATCTTAGACGTTGTGGGTTCCCTTGGATGTGTGAGAATAAATATTGTTAGCCCAATGGTTTTTATGAAATACCTTATTAATTTTGATGATAACAAAACTAATTTTAGTAAATGAAAAATATAATTAAATTGTGATATCTGACACTCACTTGAATAGATATTATTTTGTAGGATTTGGGTTGAGGAACAAAAGAAAATATCCTTCCCAAATTTTCCTATCTCCAATAGCCAAGTTATACATGAAGAAGAAAAAGATTAAGGACAAATCTTTTCTTATATTTTGGAAAGCAAAGATCATGGAAATTCGAAGTTCATGGAATCACGGAATGGAACCAAACTTATCCAATTGGTGAATAGCTTCAAAGATTGAACTGAAACGATAAATAAGCAACATGGAGATTCCAATTTTTTATTTTATTTTATAAAGATGGATACCATGGGGATTCCAATTTTTTTTTAAATTTTTGTAAAGATGGATACCATGGGGTGGTGTTCAATATACCTAAGCTTTCTTTGACTTGACCGCATCGATTTGACTTTGACTGTAGATAATCCTTTTTTCCCGTGGCTCTGCAAAAGAATGAAGGTTAGTGCCCAATTGGTCGAAGACGATCAGAAGACATTCCGATGGCTAAGTCAGTCCGTAAACGTTAGTGCTCAATCCTATTGAGATGTTAATATTGAGATCTCCTGTTAGCGCACTACTTGAGCTTTATTGAAGCACTTCTCGTGTTGCTAATCACGAACATAAGACAACCTCATACTATTCACTTGAAATCTCATGCATGGTAGGACAATAAAACCGCAATAACAATTACCTGAGTATCAAATTTAAATAGGTTAATTAACAACCACAAAGAGAACGTGATTATCGGCCACATGGTTTGGAACCCAGCATCTGCCTTGGATTCAGTGTATTTTTAGGGGCGAAGGGAACATTTTAATAATTGTGGGAGTGTATTTATAAAAAAAGGAATTTTTTTTAAAAAAAACCCTAACATTTTCTCAAAATCATAAATAGACACTGGAGCTTTTTAATTTGTCAAATAAATAGCTAGACTATGTCAAAACTCATTAATTTCCCCCATCGTCAACTTCAATAAAGAATCAAACGGGATCCATCCCTCAATCACACTTTCTCTGTAATGGTCCGCATTTTTAAATGACTTTTTTTTTTTGAAATATTGTTATATCATATATCTATATTTTTTAAATTTATTTAAATGCCACGTCTTAAAATCTCGTTCGTGTACAGCGGGTGTTGTGTACGCATTATCCCTAATAACCATGTATGTTTCGGATATAAGGCCCCGATTGGATGGTGCTAAAATTTCAAGGGTATAAGTTATAGAGGGAGTATAAGATAAGAGGGGGTATTATTTTTAGAGGGTTGGCCCATATTAATGTGATGTTTATGGAGGAGGATAAAAAAGTTGATAGTTTGGATGAAGAATTAAACAGGGGGATAACTTTTGACTTTGTTTGGATGTTTTATAAATAAGAGGGGGTGAATGATGGAAAAAGTAGTCAAATGACGCTTTTGCCCTTGTGGTGTCCCAAACTTGATTACTCGTTAGATTAAATATTAAATTGCAAAACCCACCCTATTTAATTATTTTTGGACAATTTGAAGATTATTTATTTCATTGGAAATTTAATTTTTTAATAATTTTTTTTCAAAGAAATTTTTTATTTTTTTGTTTTAAATATGTATTGTTGAATGGTTGGTTGTTATCAAATTTTTTAATTATATTTATTTTGACTTGTTGGCCTATATATTGTTTTTTTTTTACTATTGTTAATCCGACTAGCGTACGACGTGTTATGCACATTACTTAGTGTTGAGGTCATTGCTTGGTGCCGTGTGCATGTTGTCTTCGATCTACTTAAAAATACTTGGACAAGCAAATATCACAATAGTTTTTTTTTTTTTATTGGATCCAACAAGTATTACATTTTTTCATATTCCAGGACTAGTCTTGGGCTTACAATTTTTTATTTTTTTTTGTATATAACCTAGTTTTAAGTCGAAGTGCTCAGCACGAGGTCTCGATCGCATTGCTCAGGCTGAAAAAAATTAGACTATTCCAACACATGAACCTTTACATTTTCTGGTAACTAGTTGGAACTTCCATTTGTGGTCATGGTTTGGTATATCGAGATCCTTATTTTTATCCAGCTCGAATATGTTTATTAGCTGGGTAAAATCCCACTAAAAAAACCGTAATTCTTTGTTTGTATTCATACATAGGTCGTCAAAAGAGTAACGGAAGAGCCTTATTTAGGTTGCTACAAAAGGTCTACATGAAAGTACTGCATTGAAAGTATATTTACAAACTGATTGAACATGGCCAAAAGTTTGCCATGGTAAGACATTTTTACAAACTTCTATCCTAACTTTTTACAAACTGATTCAACATGGCCAAAGGTCTTGAAAAAGTCTCTCAATGACAGAAATGGCATTATCAAGGCAAGAAGCACCAAAGTGCTCTCCAAGGCTCCGAATATGGAAGGAATCTCCATCAGCAATCAACAGGTAGTCTTCATCCCATCATAACTATTTACTGAAAGTTCATCAAGCAGTAGGAAAAGGGAAGTGTAGAGCTCCAAACATTATCCAGAAACATTATAATCATCCAGTACTTCGTAAGTGGAGTAACAGCCTAAGAAACAGTATAGATTTGTAGCAATCTTAAAAAATGTAAATGGTAAAATTCAGCAAAATTTATCAACAGCAGCAAGTGAGGCAGCAGCTAGGATAGCATGAGAGAGAGAGAGAGAGAGAGAGAGAGAGGGAGAGAGAGAGAGAGAGAGAGAGAGAGTCCATACCCGAGAAAGACACACTTTGGACACACTTAGGATAGCATAAGAATGCAACAACAATACTCAGTGACTCAGCGAGGCAGCAGCTATAAACATGGAATATGGACCCCCACTGCCTTAACCTGGCTAAGATACACTATAACAAATGCAGCCAGAAATCATCGCTGAGGTTTTATTATTCCCAAATTGGGCTCAGGTATGTCATCACAGCCCAGAAATCATGATAAACAAATGCAGCCATACACGTCCCAGAAACTAAAGAAGCAACTCAGAAATGCCAACACTGAATTCATATAGAAGCAGCTTCAAAACAGCCCATAAATGAAGCAACATGTTCAACCACAATGGGTACTCAGACATAGCATCACAGTACTAGTAATAGGGCCCGATTGGATGCATCTAAAGGCACCAAGTTATCATAAGTAACCAGAGGGACTATAACAAGGGTACCAAGTTATCACAAGAATAAAGGATAAGGGTACTCACTTGGATAGCCTAAATACGAAATGGGCTCAGACCTTATTTATTAAAACATTAAAAGGGTACTTAATGGCTGCAAATAAGATTGCCCTGCCAAGGTAACCTTCATAGCTCGACATACATTAAAATTGAATCATCATTGCCCTTATAATTGATTCATCATTGGCCTTATAATAAACAAGCTAGGACACAGGAGCAGTAACACATTGATAGTAGTACATAAGCCAAGTAACCAGCAGCAAGTAATTAGAACTACAGTAGGAGCACCAATAGCAAACCATTAATCATCATCGCTCCAACTATAGAAATTCAGGCACTGCCCCAATTCAGAACACATCACACCCCTTAACCACACACACAAGATGTAGCACCAACACAACTACAGGTTACACAAGTAACAAAACAGGTAATGCTAACACAAAAACAGATAATCTGGAGGTATAGCACCAAAACCAGTGCCCAAACAGGTTTAGAATTCAGAGTTCAGAATGCACCAGAATTCAGAGTTTAAAGTTCATCACAGCCCACAAAAATATTTCATCATGCAGCAAAGGCTCAGAGTAGCTCAACAATAGGTTACACAAGGCTCATAAACAACCCAAGGCTCAGAAAAATTTCATCACAGCCCACAAAAACAGTTCAGAATGCAGCAAAGGCTCAGAGCAGCAAAGGCTCAGAGTAGCTCAACAACAGGTTACACAAGGCTCATAAACAACCCAAGGCTCAGAAAAATTTCATCACAGCCCACAAAAACAGTTCAGAATGTAGCAAAGGCTCAGAGTAGCTCAACAACAGGTTGCACAAGGCTCATAAACAACCCAAGGCTTAGAAAAATTTCATCACCCCCCAGGATCAGCAGCAACATAACTACAGAAACAGGTGCAGCATAAACACAACTACACAGAAATGCAGTGCACTACCCAGGATAACAAACAGCATAAATACAGATTGGAGCATTAATAGACCCATGTTATAACCTGCCAATAGGCTCAGAAAAGCATCAGAAAAGCCATGTTATAACCTGCTAACAAGCACATGTATGGGCTCAATAATGATGGCTGCACTTGTTTGTGCCCCACAAAGCTAAGTTGAATTCATCACAGCCCAACAACAGAGACCAATCCACAGCCCACAAATTGTAATGATGCTAAGATATACAGAAACACAGAGCATAAAATTTACAGTAAACATGCCCTATCACACTGTCACACACACACACACACAAGGGCTCATCAAAGCATCAATTCAAGGGCTCAGAATTTACATTACATATCACAAGCGTCCGTAGTGGCTGCAATAGTCATTGCCTCGCCAAGGTAACTAGCCTTCATTGCTAATTTCAAATCATACGAATCATCATTGCCCTTCACACAAGCCAAATACACTGCCATTACATATAAGAAGCGTAAGTTCTTGTCATTACACATATAAAAAGGCATTTACACATCATATGCCACTCACAAGGACATAGTTAAAGTACTTGTTCAAAATTATACATATACAAAAAGGAAACGAAGTTAAGTTTCCATCAAAAAGGCATGTACACATCAAATGCCATTTACAACTACGAGTTACTTAAAGTATCTATTACAAACAACAAATGGCGTCAATATAAGGTCATGAATTGTTAGCCATTCCAAAAAATTATCGAAGTTTCCTAATATTCCCTAAACAGGACCAAACACGTGACCTTTGAGGACCGCCTCAGCCCAAGCTTGCTTCACCTCATCCCGGGTGTTTAGAAATTGGTCAACTCTCTCGTCTTTCTCACCAATAATGGCAGCCAGCTTGAATTGTTGTGTCAATGTAGGGTCAAGTTTTTTTAGCAAGGGAGGAATCGTCGCCCGGCGAGCGGATATCTCTTTCTCATACCCCAATTTGTCGGCCAATTTGTCCATAGCCACCAAGCTCTTCTCGCACCACATGCCAAGATTTGCACGTGCGTCTTCCTCGTCACCTGATAAGCTCCTGATAATGTAAATAAAAGGGCTTATCTACCTCGTTTTTGTCACACACACGCGCATAACATGTTTTGTTTGATTGATATTGCGTGTAGGTTGTGTTTTTGTCATTCACAGGTTTTCGGAAGAATAAAGCACCTTTTTGGTGCCATGGCTCGAACACGAGTCAATCCGTGACCCAAGGCCCTAGGCCACGTGGCACGCCGCTACGGTGCCGAGAAATTCACGAGAAAAGTCATGGAAGAAGGCCAAGTATGCCCGAGCAAAGGCCCAAGTCAAGTTGAGAACGTACGGGCGAAGATCATTTTTCAAGCAACTCCTATCGATAGGAGAATTGGCCCTATCGATAGGAGAGGGATCAGATTGGCCATCATTTTCTACCAAGCAACTCCTATCGATAGGAGAATTGGCCCTATCGATAGGAGAAGGATCAGATTGGCCATCAATTTTTACAAAGCAACTCCTATCGATAGGAGAATTGGCCCTATCGATAGGACAATGATCAGTCTGGCCATTTTTGTGAAAGCAGTGAAGTCCTATCGATAGGAGAATCAGTCCTATCGATAGGAGAAGGATCAGATTGGCCATCCGTAAGCAAAGGAGTTCTCCTATCGATAGGAGGATAAGTCCTATCGATAGGACCTGGGTTTTTCAGCAAAATTTTGCACCCGACCAAGCTTTGATCTTGGGGGCATTTTGGACCTTTTGTACACATTTTTGGGGGCTATAAAAGCCACCCAACATCAGATTATTAGGGTATTTCTACATTTTCACTTTCTCTCTCTACCTCCCTTCTTCTTCCTCACTCATTCTCTCCACCTTCTCTCTAGAAATTAGTCTTCAATCTTCAAGAACCAAGGTTTTCTCCTTCATTAATGTTGTAAGCACTTCTCTAAGCTTTATAAATCCATATTTTATTTTCATTTTCGTTATGTTTCACGTTTTCTTGGTATTTCTACGTAGTATTTCCATTTCTCCTTTGAGTATGTGTGAGTAGTGTAGCAAGGCTTGGTCATGGGGTGATTAGCACCCCGTGACTTGGGTTATTTTTGTTCTTCTCTCAAAATGAGCATTAAAAGTTGTTTGTTTAAGAATAGGGTTCGATTTTATGTATCAAAATTTAGTCTTGTTAACCTCCTTGATCTTGTGTAGGCAAGGGCTTGACTACTTGCCACACATGATGCTTAGAGCTATGGCATTCTAAGTGTTTGTAAAAATGCCTCAATGAACCCTACTCTTGATCAAACCCATTTTCTAGAATCCAAATGTGCTATAATGTTAAATCTTCCGGTTAAACATGTTTGACTACGTGGTTTAACCGAGTAATCTTAAGAAGAACAATGTAATCCAAGTCATGGGTGTTTTGAACCCCTTGACTTTGCCTTTAGTTTAAGTTTGCAAAACTTTCATTTTTAGTTATTTAGAGGTAGAGAGAGATTTTACCAAACAAACCAAACCAAAAGTTGGCTGTCTTAAAGCCCAAATTCTCACCGCAAGTCAAACTTCATGCCGGTTGCATTTGGTCCCTGTGGAAATCGACCCCGGTCTTGCCGGGTTACTATGCTTTCGACGACCTAGCCCTACGCTTGGGGCGACGCTAACTACAACAAAGCTAGGTGTCAAGTATCACCCATCCTTGTTCTCTTCTTTCCCTTTTTACTTGTGGCATTGGTCGGAGGCGTGGTGGACGTTGAGATTGACATACGCTGTGCAAAGTTTGTACGTGTGGCACCCGGAGGTGTGGCACCCATGGTTGGAGAAACCCGTGGAGGTCATAGGGGTGGATCCCATAGGAGTGTTACCCATGCTCGCATATGGTGAAGAAAGAGATTGTTCATCGAACAATGACTCGTAGAAATTGCTTCCAACTTCTTCTCCACCAACATCCCCGTCTACCCCATCAATTGAGTTGGGGGAATTGATTGCTCCATTTGCGTTGGATCCTCCGCCAACGCCCCGGTCGCCCTATCCTTTCCAAACACCATAGCCCATTGTTCATAGTAAGGGAAGCATTTCTCGTACACCACTTTCGCCTTCTTCGGGTGGGCCTACATAAACATTTATTAAGTTGAGAAACGGTGTGACATGCCTTAACTTATGAATTAAAGTATAATGGGTTACCTTTCTGAACTAATGTACTTTAACATAAGTTAAGGCTAGCAAAGAGGAGTACTTCAACATAAGTTAAGGCATGTCACACCGTTTAGGGTTTAGGGTTAGGAGTTTGGGGTTTGGGGTTCAGGGTTTACGGTTTGGGGTTTAGGGTTTTAGGGTTTAGGGTTTAGGGTTTAGGGTTTTAGGGTTTAGGGTTTAGGGTTTAGGGTTTAGGGTTTAGGGTTTAGGGTTTAGGGTTTAGGGTTTAGGGTTTAGGGTTTAGGGTTT